>JBBPDA010111908.1:0-30852 GCA_037974385.1 Arnoldichthys spilopterus
CCTCAGTAGTGCCCGGGCCGGGACTCGAACCTGAGACCTTCAGGTCTCAAAGGCAGTGTCCTAACCACTAGGCCACTGGCCTGGGCACCACCGAGTTACCCTTGAGTAAGGTACCGCCCCGCTACACTGCTGCAGATGTTTTGTTGTGGTGCATGAGTGCGTTCACAATGACAAATGGTCACGTTCATGTCACAGTGCAGACTGTGGAACAAAACCTATTTACTGACAAACTTACAAAAAAAAAAATATCTTTTCTTAGAATTTTTTTTGTTGAAAGGTTTTTGCTGTACTCTATGTCCATTGATGTCTAGTTTCAAACTGAATTTCAAATAGGTCAAATAGTTGCATTTAGGCAATTATGTAATAATTATCAGCTTCAGATAACAGGTAAGAGATTCATAAAAGCATACACAATATGATGCATATTAAATGCAACAGAAAAAAATGTCACTTCTACAGGAATTTCTACAAAATTTCACATTTTAATAAACATATAGTAAACTTGTGCATATACTATTGCACTACAAATATGCACACACACACACACACACACACACACACACACACACACACACACACATATTAGTTGTCCCTGATTAACCTGCTACATGTCAAAGCAAACTTTTTATGATTAGAATTCTCCCCAACCAGTGATTAGTAATGAGAGTGTCCTCCCCAAAAACCCTACATAAATATACAACACAGACTTAAACAGGTGGTGGCCACATAACCTGGATTCAGTAGATTTATGCCGTTCACCAGTTACAGTATACACTATACGTCTTGAGCCGTGTATTCCCAAATCTTTCTAATGAGTGAACTCAGCTAGGCGTCCATGCACACCTTGAAAAGGATAACATGCTCTGTAGCAATCGCCAAGCATTGCTTAGAGCATGGTTTCCTATCCCAGTCCTGGGGACCTCATGCTCTGCACAATTTTGTACTCCCTATTCTACACACCTAACCCAACTCACGAGGATTCGAAGCAGGTGTGCCTCACGAAATAAAGAATAAAATGTAGGGCTGAGATTGGGAATCCCTGGCCTAGAAGGGCATAAAATCTTCCAGCATGTGACTCAGTGGATCTGCTTGATGGAGCCAAATCTATTCCTTTGGGATGAGTTGAAGAGCCTCTAAAACATCTCTAATGCTCTCGTGGCTGAATGCAATCAAATGCTCACAGCAATGTTCCAACATCTATCCTTCCCAAGAAAGAACAAATGTGTTACCGCGGCAAATCGATAGCAATTCCCTCTGTTAATGCCTAATAATTGTTGGCTATTAGGCTAATAAGCTGCTGGACATGTCTGTCACAGGGCTTGACAGCTAAACTGGCCTATTTACAGCGCAGGCCAGAGAAGGTTTTTGAATTGTTTTTAATCAACATTAAGCGTAGGTAAAGTGTATCTGGTTTTAAACAAGTGAAGCCAATGCCCATCAAATAAAACAACAACTAACTACCATGGGCTCATGGGAGATGCTTGGCGAGGTTAGCTGGCCACATTAGCCGTTTCAGATGATGAAAATAAAGCCGGGCACAGATTGCTCAGTTTGTTTGTAGCTGCAATCAATTCGTTTCGCGTCAGGAGGCAGATTTTCTTCCTAACACTCTAGGACTGCGTTAGTTAGAGACGTTAACCGGATATTTCTACGAGTTGGAGGCGATTTAAGCTCGCTAGCGTTAAGCTAGCTAAACAAATAGCGGCTAACGGGGTTAGCTTAGCTAGCCTAGCCCACTGAAACGTTCGACAACTCCTTATTTCCTTACATTTGCGTTGTGGAAATTGACCGTAATGAGAACGTCATTTGCAAAAGATCATTTTACCTTAGATCACTCCATTTGGAATTAGTCCAAATTAACCGTTCTTCTGGTTTGTTTGGCTATCGCGTTTGCTGAGCGCGTAGCCGATAGAAGGAGGAGGGGACAGATTCTCCTTAAACCCAGTGTACGCGTATTCACGAACACAAATTACGCCACCCGCTGAGTATACGCGAGCCAATCGTTAACAGACGCGGCGACATGGGCTTACACATAGGCCGTTCCTTGAGAAAACAGCGTCTGCATGTGCGCAGATTCGATCTTGCGTAGTGTCAATGTATTCCGATTGGCTATGGAACCGCTGGAGTACGCAGGTTTCACAAAGATCTCGGCGCAATCGCTGGCTGTGTTCCGATCGGCAGACTCGCGTTCTGTACACTGCTACAGCAACTAGTATACACTAGGAAGGACACTAGATTGTGTAAAGCATAGACTGCAACATACGCGCGCGTGTGTCAATGTCTATGTACCAGCTCCCTTGTGCTTCGTGTGGTGAAAAAAACTTTTAAATACTAATCACTTCATTTATTACTGCTTTCACCTGCACCTTACACTCTCTTGCCCAATATTGTACGAATTACTCTAAAGCTGAACTAGCATGCTGTGCATCTATGTATATGCCACATCTGTACACACTATACATCTTTTCTGTCACATTTCTACTGTAATGCAATATAGCAACCTCAGTTTCTGCACTTTAATAGCTATAGCTGTAAACACAGACACATTTAAATGTGTGTACCTTTCTTGTTTATATTTTTATATATGAATCTTCTGTGTATATTCTTTTTTTATGTTCTTGTTTGTAAATTGCGAAAATTTCATATTTTTACATTTTATTCATTTGGCTGACGCTTTTATCCAAAGCAACTTCCAGGACAGAGGAAACAATCAAGCATTAGCGCTGCACAGGGCAACACTGAAGTAAGTGCTACAAGGAACGTCAAGCATTTCTCTTAATTGTAAAATAAATAACAATAGAATGCTACAATAACTATCGACAGCAAATACTAATAAATGCATATGCCAAGTGCTTACAATAATTACCGACAGCAACTACTACAATTAATACATATGCCAAGTGCTTACAATAACTACCAATAGCAACTACTACAATAAATACACATACCAAGTGCTTACAATAACTACCAACAGCAACTTCTACAATAAATACATAAGTGAAATACTACAATAACTACAGACAACTACTACAATAAATACATATGCCAAGTGCTTACAGTAACTACTAACAGCAAATACTAATAAATACATAAACCAAGTGCTTACAGAAACTACCGACAGCAACTACTACAATAAATACATATACCAAGTGCTTACAATAACTACAGGTAAACGGTTCGTAAACTCGTACTGTTTTCCTCGCAGTTCGGTTTCTTTTCAGACAAGAGAAAAATCCAAGCGACCCATAACGCGCCTCTACAAACCACGTGAGCACGTTGTCTCTTCTGATTGGTCAGATGTGTTGGAGGCAAGAGGGAGTACATAGAGGAAGCAGATGCAGATTTCAAGACTGGGGCCGATTATTTTTTGTAGGAGAAACGTCGCTTGTAACGGCGGTGATGATCTAGGTATTATAGCAACAGAGTGCTGAACAGATTTAGACAAAACTCGAAAGAATGGCCGGCTTCACACTCTGCAAATACGTTCTGCTCTCAGGCAACCGAGCAGAACCACTGAGCTGATACTGAGGCCGTACATTGATGTGTCATCCGTTAACCGTGTTCGGGTTAACCTGAAGTTAATGCTCTTTCCCACCTTCTGCTCAGCTCAGACTTGTGGAGCAATCTTGCTAGTCGGGTTATATCATGTTCAAACCACAACCGAGTTTTACTGAAACCGGACCGAGACCACCTCCTCCAAAGGGTCTCAGTACGGTTGTTATGGTCTGATTACTTTGTCGCACCTCCCCACACTATCTAAACCAAGGCTCAAACACGCTACAAACAAAGGCCGTCTTGCATATTGTTATTTTTTAACATCATAATTTTGAACGATCTAATTTTACACAAGCGAAATAAACATTTAAAACAATAAATAAATAAACCAATGTATGCTCTCCTGCGAGAAACGTTCAGTGAAAGCCTTTATTCTTGTGTAAAGTTCAGTCTCCACTGTTCGACAATCAGGACACAATGCTGACAATAGCAGAGCAAGCAAGGGTAAAAGATCTGTACATAGCTGTTACTGGGGTCACAGAGGTTTACTGTTACTGGTTAAATGCAGTTCAGAGAAGAACCAATAATTACAGGAAAACTGTCATTAACATTGGTATAATAATTTATGCATGTCCTTCATTAGGTCCACAAACACAAACGTATTGAAAAAACCGAAGAGTGCAGTAAAGACAATTCAAGCAGGATTACAAAACCAAACTATTTCACCTAGCTAAGTGCAGCTCATGCCATTTTGATCAAATCGTGTTGTGATTTGACTATCACTGTGAAAAAAATTCAAACATCATCTGCTCTTCAGTAGTTGGCCAAAACACAGCACTGATTACAAAAGTATAACATTTTCCCTTTTAGAGCATTTTCAGTGATATAGTGTCCACTGGATGATAGAAAGAATAATGATCACAATTTTACATACATGCTTCCCAAAAGGGTTCACAATAAGTTCTTTGTCACATGCCACAGAAGAACCATTTTTGTACATAAGACACATTGTAAAGGGCCCATATCATGGACAACCAAAAAAAAAAGTTATAATGTATAATTCACTCTACAGTGAATGATACATTATTATATTATATATCTAGAATTCTGTCTTCTATATTTTGTGAGGTCATATTTCAGTCTTGGTGTTTAGCTCCGCCCTTAAAGCTGAAGTTAGAACTTAAGGATTTGACACAACACTGATCCACAAAACATTTCAAATTGTACTGTTCACAGTTTATACAGGCCATATATCAAAACAAGGCTGAAACAAACAACCAGTTTTGAATAGTTTGTGATGTCACAAAAGCCAGTGCATTTACATATTTTAGCCTGAAGCAACTTTTCACGTGTAGTGTTTTGGCCCAGCGTTTAGAATGAGGCACAAAACAGAAAACAAATTAGAATAGATTTCCTTAACATGCATCACTCTTTAAGCAGCCAGTTTAATTCTAAGGGATAAAAAAGGTTAGAGAACGGCCATGTAAAAATAAATGTATCTGTTTTTAGTGTATAAAAATCTCACAAATGTCTTAAGTTAAATTAATAAAATACAAGAAAAGCATGGAATATCATCCTTTTAAAGATAAGTACCTTTACATACTGCAAATGTTTTTTTTAAGTTTAAGTGTTCTTCCAAGCATCTTTACATCATTCAGAGCTTCTTAAAAAGGTTTTCTTGGGGGGCTTCAGAGTGGTGCAACTGTCAAAGTGCTGGTCCAATCAGATCATATGATCAGTCCCTGAATGGTGCTGTAGTTTTCAAGGCCAGGAGTCCAATAAAGTCAAATTAGCCTTGCTCTGGGAGAGTAGGATGGCCCCCTCCTCTCCCCCAATCACTCAGTACAATGGTAATCAGAAACAGGATCTGCTAGCTGATGTTACAGAAGTGGTGGTTAGTATTCTCCTCAAAGCGTGTTATACTGTCACATGACATTGCGTGAACAGCTATTTAAAACATGCAGTGGAGCTTTACATACCTTTACATTATATCACAAACACTGAGAGGGTGAAGGTAAGCATCTGAGGCTCCACTGCATGTTTTTGAATTGCCAATAATGCAACATCATTTGAGTCCTGGGTAAAACTGGAGGCAACCTAATTGGGGAGAAAATCAGAAAAAAGAATCACTGAAAGGTTCTTTAGGGGACCAAAAATGCTTTTTCTATGGCGTCAGGCAATGAACCCTTTCTAGTACCATAATCAAGAGTGCACAATTTTTTTTACAAACTCAGCATCACACAATACCATCTGCAATCAAAGAAAAGCAAACAAAGTAAGACAAACTGAAGTAAAGAAGTAAAGAAACATCATGCTACATGAACCTGCAAACTGCAGATCAAAATCCCATTCAGTCATCTGTACATTCAACCATTCAGAACATCCTTAAAAAAGCAGAAGCAGACAGCTCAGCGCTTTCAGTCTGCACTAATCTGAAGACCACTGAATAAGGCCTAAAATATGGCAGCCGATTAGAACAGAGCTCATTTACATACAGTACTGTGCAAAAGTCCCAGTGTAAATAGTGTAAAGGCATTGCTGTGAGCAGTGAGTGTCTTTCTGCAGCAAAAACACAAGTGAACATTGGAATAAATGCAAACCAACAAGAACGCAATGAAAAGAATGATGAGCTTTTGTGTGTGAACAGTAGATGTTGTGTGAGCTGGTTAGAAGAACATATCCATATGTAACACAAGACACAGCTCACCATTTAATTCTGGACTAATGCGTATCAAATAAACAATATAATAACAGCAAAAACCACCAGTAAATAAGTAAGAATCAGCACACACTAACATCACATCCATTACTGACCATTACTACAACATGTAATCTCGTATAAACATGACTTTATTACCTAACCTCATGCAGTTTTATGCACAAGGTTGAACACCCCAGGTCAAAGTTTATGTTTTTATGTGACAAAAAGTATAGCACACACTTAAATAAGAGATTTCCTGCATTATTTTGATTTAATGTGCTCAGTTTACATTCTGGAAAAGACTGACCATACAATTAACATGCCATTTGGACAGGTCATGTTTTTTTAATCCCAAATATTTTAAATACAGCAAATAAACAGGAATTGTGTGTTAAAATGTGTAAATGGTTTAAAAGTATTCACAGACAAAAAACAACTTGACCAGGGGTGCAAAAACTTTGCATATGACTGTAACTCAGGTTTTGTTTAGACAGGCAGCTCAAAACAAACGTCTTGGCACATCTGATTTGATCCGAAAACATTTAGAGTCCGACTGGCAAAGAAAGCACACAAAATTTGCCGTATTTGTATGGGAGCTCCCAATCTGATTCAGATTAGATCTCTGAAATCTTGTGACTCGGATTAGACTTTCCTCAGGTCAGTTTTTTCCCCACCATTAGATCTCTTGCCATCAGAATGTACTGTGAGAAAAATGACCAGTTCACAGCCCACCTAGAGGCAGCATGCACAATATGGATATGAGCGCTAATGCAAGTACAAACCAGATCTGGCCACTTGCAAAATGTTCACCCCTGGTCTTCACATCTGTCCCAAGTGATCTGACTGTAAGTGGACAAAAAGAAGCCATTTACACCTGGTCACTTTACACTAAAGCACAGCACACCAGTTTGACTGGGTCACTTGTCTCCAAATAGCCCAGAAGATGAAAACAACAAAGCTAATCATGAAAAATATGTGCTGCAAGTATCCTGACCAATCACACTTCCTTCACTGACCTTCCAACGGTGTTTTACTGAATCAAGGTGTTTACATAACCCAGCGTCACACTTCAGTAAACGATTCATAAACGATTCACAAATATAAAGCAAGGTGCATCATAAAACAGCAATGGGGAGCACAAGTGCAAACTTAACTAAATCTGTTGGTTGTGTTCTTAACCTTTTTGGATTTAAGAGGGTTTTTCCAAATGTTCTGGCCAATTTCAATTCCTTCTTTTTCAGGTAAGAGACGCCTGTGTTGGCTAGCATGGCACTGAGGACTGGAGCTAGAGAGAGGGCCATCTGACCCACACAGAAAGAGCAAAGCCAGTTGTGCTTGCTCAGACTCCCAGCTGTGGGTGGCTAGGGATTAAACTCGCAATATCCAGATGATAGCACAAACACTCTACATATTTTAAATCGCCATTCATTTAACAATGTAGACATTTTTAATTTCAAATCAAATATCTGGAACTTTAGTGAAAAAAATTCACTAAAAAAAGCACAGCAGTTTTAAAAGTGAAACACAATGTAACTGCTGGGTCTGACTGTGTTGTCCAAAACTGTATTTGTGCCTACAGTCTATTATTGGGATCAATTGGTCTCATTTACCAACCATGATTAAGAAGAAATTTATTTTAAAAACCCACTTATATAGTTTTCACAAAGTTTCTGACATTCACCAGTGATCTGGCATTTGTTCTTCAATGAGAACAGAATCTACACACACTCAAGCACACTTACACACATTTGAGTGCAGACTTTTTTTGTGCAAAATAGTTAGCTATTGCGTTTTCTACAATTCTACAGTTGTATAAGCGGATTTAAATTACAGTAATATTTTTATCACTTAAAATATTCATAATTTTCATTATTTTACAAAGCATTATGGACACAACACTAACTTCAGTTCATTTCAGCTATGTTACTTGGGAAACATGCCATCCAGTAATTAGTGATTGGTAGCACTAACTGGCAGAATGTAGGCCTTTTACTCCACCTTAGGTCTGTTCACCCAGTAGCATATTTACTGCTGCTTCAAGATGTTACAGATTGTGCCCTGAGAAGGACAAATTTTTAATTTAAACTAAACATATATGTAGCAGTTTAAACACATGAATGTCTTGAAAAAGAACCGCCCATCACTAGGTTTTACAGGCTGGTGGGGTTCTGTTCACAAACTTGGGTGTGAACAGTTCTGGAGTTGAAGAATATGCCATAATTCTAATGTTGACAAATTTAAGAAGATATTGGTGAACGAGGCCTACTGATAGTGTAAAATATATGTGAATAAGGGGGTGATATGGTATGTTATGTTGTATGGCTTACAAACAGCATCGCATCAAAATCATCTCTCTGATCACAAACAGTAGGGAGCAACCTGGCCACTTTTTAATACTAGCAGTATTTTTTCCATATCATGCAGCTCTAACTCACATGTGGCTTAGATGATATTTAGTTTGGTGGCACCCAGTTGTAACCATGGCATCTGTTCCTGTTTGTGTGTAAATGGTGACAGATATAAACTGAACCCTATCAGTGTTGGAGCAGCTTTCAGGTAAATATCTATGCTTGTTCGATGATCACCCCAAATCCCTCTTAACCCCCACATCCCTGGGGAAAAATTAAAATCGCCACTTAATCAGAGGCATAGTTTTTTTTCCACTTAGTTAGGGCCCAAGTATTAACCACTGACAGTGTTCTCCACTAATAGACGGTAAATGAGAGATGCTCGGAAAAAGGAGTTTCGAATTTCCCCTTGTACATAGCCCATCTCCCAGCCAAGGCTTTCTGTAAAGGTTCCAGTTATCAGGATACCCTCATTTTTCATTTATTGCACAAAGATTAACCCCCCACCACTTGGCCGACATACACAAAGACTTGGGGTGAGGGTATTTAGGGCATCGACATGGACATGGTGAGGGCAGAGGCGTCTGCACTGCGGGGGTCCTTCACACCGATAATGAGGTCATTGGTCCTCCTGGTGCCCTCAACCAGTGATATAACGTCCACTCTCTTCACGTCATGACCTTTCTGCCTGAGAGCCTCCACATCCTCTGTGAGAAACTCAGCTAAATGTAAGAGAAGATTAGATCAGACACTGAATGATTACATCTCGTTTTATACAGCAGCCTTGGGGTGGAGAACGGAACTACAACCTCAAATCAGAAAAGGTTGGGACGGTAAGGAAAACACAAAGAAAAAAAGAAAAAAAAGCAGTGATTTCTAAATTTACTTTGACTTGTACTTCATTGCAGACAATATGAACACAAAATATTTAATATTTTGTCTGGTCAACTTCATTTCATTTGTAAATATACATCCTATCTTGTCATTCAGACCTGCAACACATTCTAAAAAAAGTTGGGACAGTAAAGCATTTACCACTTTGTAATTTTGCCATTCCTTTTCACAACACTTAAAAGACATTTAGGGACTGAAGACACCAAGTGATGAAGTGTTTCAGGTGTAATTTTGTCTCATTCTTCCTGCAAACAAGTCTTAAGGTGGTCAGTCTTGGTTGTCGCATTTTGGGCTTGAAAATGCGCCACACATTCTCTATTGGAGACAGGTCGGGACTGCAGGCAGGCCAGTCAAGTACCCGTACCCTCTTCCTCCACAGCCAGGACTTTGTAATGTGTGCAGAATGTGGTTTTGCATTGTCTTGTTGAAATATGCAGGGCGTCCCTGGAAAAGAGGTCTTCTGAAAGGCAGCATATTGTGCTCTAAAATCTCTCTGTACTTTTCAGCATTAATGGTGCCATCACAGAAGTGCAAGTTAACTTTGCCAAAGGCACCGACACAACCCCATACCATGACAGTCCCTGGCTTTTGGACTTGTTGCTGGTAACAGTTTGGATGATACTTTTTTTCCTTTGGTCTGGAGCACACGGCATCCATTTCTCCCAAAAATACCTGAAATACTGATTCATCTGACCACAGTACACGTTTCCACTGTGTGATGGTCCATCCCAGATGCCTCAGAGCCCAGAGAAGTTGACGGCACTTCTGGACACTTAACATAGGGCTTCCTTTTGGGACAGTACAGTTTTAACTGGCAATTGTGGATGTAACTATGTATTGTGGTACTTGACAAAGGTTTGCCAAAGTCGTCCTGAGCTCATGTGGTGATATCGCTTATAGATAAATGACGATTCTTAATGCTGAGGGATCGGAGATCACGGTTGTTCAGCTTAGGCTTGCACCCTTATCCTTTACGCACTGAAATTCCTCCAGATTCCTTGAATTTTTTAATTATGTTAAGCACTGTTGAAGGTGAAATATCCAAATCTCTTCCCATCTTTCTTTGAGGAACATTGTTTTTAAACATTTTAATAATTTTCTCACATATTTGTTGGCAAACAGGCGATCCTCAGCACATCTCTGCTCCTAAAAGACTAGACCTTTCTTTGATGCTGCTTTTGTACCAAATCATAAATAAAATCTCCTGTCCCAACTTTTTTTGGAATGTGTTGCAGGTCTGAATGACAGGAAAGGATGTATATTTACAAATGAAATGAAGTTGACCAGATAAAACATGAAATATTTTGTCTTCATATTGTCTGCAATTAAATACAAGTCAAAGTAAATTTAGAAATAATTACTTTATTTATTTGCGTTTTTCATACCGTCCCAACTTTTTCTGATTTGGGGTTGTAAATTAATAAAACATTATTAGCTGAATGTAATCGTAGTTTTAGTTTTATAGTTACGCAGGTGCGCGGGCACACACACACACACACACACACACCATATGAAATGTTTATGTAATATCATAAAAGTTTTTTTCGTGCACTGAAGTGTGACTAAAGGAAAAAAGAAGGTATTTACCATCCACTAGCAGGATGTCAGGCTGCAGCTGTGGGTGGAGCCTGCCATAGGTCAGACTGTCACTTAGGTTTTTATGAAATGATAAAACATTGATCAAGACCTATGAAAATACCAAAAGAATACAGTAATGGATTATAAAAATTGTATTAATAATAATAACAATAATAATAATAATAATAATAATAATAATAATAGTAATAATAATAATAACAATATATTATTATTATTATTTTAAATGACTATTTGTAACAGTTATCAGTAATAAAGCAATAACTATTTATTAAAGTATAACATAAAACAGTGAAACTGTCAACAGTGTACTGCTCGTGAAGGTAAGTGCTGAACCTGTGCGATGCCACTGAGGGCCCGATCCCCATTGGAGGACCCCAGAGCCACGTAGGTCCCACAGAGGCCCAGCGAAGGTCTGACCACTGTGGGCATCAGAAAGGAGAGTGGCCTCTTTCCTGGCTTGATACTGTTATACTGGAGATGGGTAGACATGAAAAAAAAATTCATCCAAACCTATATGCTGTGTACAGACAGCACAGTGAACTGTTTTAGGTTTTCAACAGAAACTGTACACCTATCAGCCATAACATTAAAACCACTGATTAAATTTGTGTAGGTCTATGCCACTAAAACAGCTCTGACTGTGGTGCACAATGTTATGACACCTTTCAGCATTCATTTTTTAAACTACACATCTTCACTCCCAATGTGCATTAGTGAGTCTTGGGTTTGCATGACCTTGTCACCAGTTCACTGGTTGTCTTTCCTTGGATCACTTTTGGTGGGTACTAACTGCATACAAGGAACACACCACAAAACCTGCTGTTTTGGAGATGTTCTGACTCAGTCGTCTAGTCATCACAATAAGGCCCTTGTTATCCTTATGCTCACCCATTTTTCCTGCATCCAGCACATTAACTTCAAGAACTGACTGTTCACTTGCTGCCTAATATATCTCACCTCCCTGACAGGAGCCACTGTAACAAGATTATCCACTTCATTATTCACTTCACCTGCCACTGGTTTGAATTGTGGCTAACCAATTCTGTAGCAAGTCACAGCAAGCAATTTCATGATAGATCCTTAGAAGCAAGAAAACATCTTTTGTTCATGTTTTTATGCCATTATTTATATTTTACATTATTTATTTTTACAGATTTCTTAGGTAATTGACAGTGAATGTTGAAAAGGTTTCTGTACCGGGTTGGGTGGGGCTGCACCATGGCTTTTGTTGGGCCAGGAAAAGTCCAGAATCTGACTGTTCAGGAGGATCCCAGAAGGGGTTACAATGCGGCATCCGAAAGGCTGATTCAGAGAGCTGAGAAAGGTATTAAAAAGGGAGCAATATTAATCCAGTATAAATCTGCAGCATGTACAGTTTCTACAGTCTAACAGTAACACACTGTGTGCACATTTACTAGATAAATTGTATTACATTTGATTGTTTAGCAAATTCAGTGCTTTCCCAACTCAAGTTTATTCTTAATTTTTACATTATGTGTAAAAAAATAAGTAAAACAAAATGATAATGAAATAACATTTATTGCCTTTCAAAAATATTCAATGACCAACATAGCCTCTCTTCTGTTCAATGGCTGATTAAGCCTTCCATTCATGGAGCTTGTTGCTTTCTTGATCTGTTCACAATCAACTTCCAGTGACGCGATGACCACAAGCCCCACAAATGCTGTGCTTGTCTCCCCTTTACTCTACACATCATGTTTGAGATGGGCCCACAAGTTCTTAAGTCAGATGAGGAAGAAGGATAATTCAGAAATCACTTAGCCCTTTTGCTGGCTAGCCAAGCTGTGAAGTGCTTACAAGCATGTGATGGAGTACCATTCTGCATGAAGCTCATGTCCTACTTAAATGAATTCTTCCTGTACCACTGTTTGAAGATGGCATCTTCCCAAAACCTGCAGCAGGTTTGGGGGGTTTCAGTCCATTTTCGACACAACAGGACCAACTTGCTCATTCTTAATGACTTCAGCCTATACCAATGCCCCTCCTCCACCTTGCTGACACCTGACTCAAATGATGCCCCATGTCAGTTAGTGATGCAGCCATGGGCCCATCCATCTAGTCCACCAAGAGCCACTCTGACCGTAAAACCTTCAAATGTTCCTTGGCCTAGTCTTGGACTCTCAATGTTTTGAATCTTTTTCACTGGTGGTCGTGTTTCAGCCTCCTGTACCTTGGCCATGTCTTCAAGCACTTGACACCTTGTACTGGACATCCCATGTAGGCAGCTGTTCTAGACTATGGTGGCACTAGAGGACAAGGAGTTCCTGGTTTAACTCAAATATTCTCTTTCCAGTTTATTTGTGCTTTTCTTCTCCATGCATTTTTTTTGCAGCCTTCTTAACAAATTGCAATAAATGCTTGCTTGTCTGGTGGTTAGCTATTTTCAATGTGTATGAAATCTATTTTTCCACACATATTGTGGAATTTTAACATATATTGCTGTCTAATAATTATGCACACTGTAATATAAAGTGTTGAGCACTTTAGATCACACTCTCTCTCTCATTACACAAACACATATCACCTAAAAAGGATTAAATCTGATAAGTATTCAAGTTTATATGATTTGGAACTTGAAAATGTGCGATGATTAAAATACTTACATGCCTAAAAATGTGCATTCAGTGTAATTGTGACTGACAGTAATAACTGGAGTGATTTTAATCCAGTGTGAATCTACAGTGTATATAGTTAATACAGTCTGACAGTAATAACTGTGGAGTGATATTAATGTTTTGCAGTCTAACAGTAGTAACTTGAGTAATTTAATCCAGTATGAATTTACATTGTGTAGTTTTTACAGTCTGGCAGTAATAACTGTAGTGTGATTTTAATCCAGTATGAATCTGCAATGTGTAAATTTTGCACAGTCTGAGCGAAATAATTATGGAGTGAATGGTCTCCTGTGATTGGCCCAGATACCTTGTCCTGTATCAACCAGACAGTCAAAGCCCAGACAGTCCATTACACTACACAGCCTCCAGTGGGAAAACCAAGTCAGCTCTAACAGGGCTTTAGAAACATAACCCTGTCCATGGCTTGTCCAGTACACAGAAAGCTTTGAATCCAATGTTTTCAGTGTGAAGATAGTAATACCTTTCTCAGCTTGCTGCTTACCTCATAACAGAGACAATGAAGTCATCTGGACCCATTACCATGACCTGGCTGGCCACAGCACCCTCCTCTAGTGCATAGCTGGGGGTGTAGTGTCCAGGGGGAGACGCATGAGAGTCATTTATCATCTGCCGGAACACACCAGCCTGGGTCTTACTGTGGTACAAAAACATGTCATTGTTTTCATTAAGGTAGGCAGTAAATGTTTAATCTGTACAGAAAAGTGTTGGGCAATATTTTATTATTATTTATATTATTATTATTATATTTTGTTATAAGCAGCTCATTACATTCACAATATCAGTGCACACCCCATTTTTGCATGGCACATTAAAAGGTTACACTGTACCACAACAATATTGGGTACACCTGTGTATCTGCATACTTGCAGTTCTTCATAACCTGCCATCAGTTTAAACATATGTTATGGACATCCTGTGTTACTCTACTTTTGGGAATGCATCAATGTAGGCTTTGTTTGAGTTGATGCACATATGCCAGATCATGTATTTGTTATGCCACATACATATCTGCTGATGTCAATACCAACAAATCATAAGAAGAGGCAGAAATTGGGACGTCATTTAACTGAAATAGAAAAATATAAATGTAAATAACATTTATTTCAATAAAGCTTGAAAATTAGGTGAAATGAGAAAAATGAAAGCATTTTAGCACAGAGTCACATAAACAGCAAAATATCAAATATCAGTTTAAAATAATGATCAACTCTGTCTAATGCAGTATTATTTTTTAAGCAAATAACTGCTGTTACAGACATCATTGTGCAGTTCTTTTATATCCTTAGAGCAGGGGTGCTCAACTCCAGTTCTGGAGGCCCGGGTTAAGCACAGTTTGGTAGTTCCTGTCCTCAAACACACTCATTAAACCTGGCAGTAAACAGGTGAGCTAAACAAGGTGTGAATGAGCAGGTTTCTTCTTACAGCTTAGGGAGTTCTTCCTTGGCCCGGACACCTTTGGCTTGCTTATTAGGGGCTCAGACCCGGATTCTGTAAAGCTGCTTAGTGACAGCAGATGTAAAAGTGCTATATGAATACAATTTTTAACTTGACTTGACTAAACTGTGCTGGACACTGGCTCTCCTGGAGTGCCTGGAGTTAGGCACATATGACTTGCACATTCATTATTTTACTTGTTTACTTGCTTAATTTACTGACCTGTATGCTGTAACTCCTGGCTAGGCTCAGTGAAGTGTTTCCCTAAACATTGTGCTACTAGAGGACAGCACAGTGAGCTATGATTAAAATCATTTGGCCTATGAATCTTACCTTAGCATCTGAGCCAAAACTTCAGAGACAGAGGGGTCATACGTGGGGTCTCCAAGCCCACTGGCCAGTGACAAGGCGATTTTCAGAATCTTCAATCAAAACAAGTGAAAACAAATATATTTTTACACTAGTGGAAGATAAATAAGTTACTGAGGTTAATGTCTATTTATGTAGAGCAAAACTTTCCATTTTATTTTTAGGATAACCTTATAAGCTTTTAATGGTGTAAAACTTCATACATTTTATAATTATTCTCAAATCAAATCAAATTGTGGTAAAACATAAGATTTTGCTATGCAATCAATCATTTCCTCAAGAATTTTAATTAAATCAAATGGTTGTGTGATCAGAAATTTGTTTAAATGGAACCAGGCACCTGGTTCCTCTGAAAGCCCCCTTACAGCAAGTTCTTTCATGAAATGGATGTGATCACAGTCCCTAATGCCTAAAACATTGAGAGGCTTCTGACCTAATACTAAACCAACTCATGGTGGAGGGGTGGAGGGGTACTTGTTATACTTCAACTACTAAATTATAGAGGAGTGAAATTCCCACGATAGGGTGCCATACCTCAGCTACCCAGTGATAGGTGCTGTTCCTCTGCATCTGGCTGGTGATGTTGTAGCCCTCCAGGATGTTGAGGGCAGTGAGCAGAGCCGCTCCAGCGTGGGGAGGCGGAGCAGCCATTACTTGATAACCTGCAAAAAAAGAGGGTAAGCAGTGAAGAGCAGAACATTTAAACTGAACATTTGCAAACCCTGACAGTTTTTACCCAATCCAATTCTAGATAATTATTTAGGACATGACCCAAGTAATGTGGATTAGAACAAAAATCTGTTTAGTTTATAAATCACTTACTCAAATAATTAGGAAACTGAGCCTTGGCCAATATGCAAAAAAATTATTTAATAATCTACCAATGTTGCAAGCAGACCTTACAGGGAGCGGTATACAACCTGCTGATAGTGCAAATATGTTTATCAAACACCAATCAGCCATAACACTGCAACCACACGTAACAGGTAAAGTGAAATACACTGATTCTAGTAATTTCATTACAATAGCACCTATCAGTGGGGTGGGATATATTAGGCAGCAAGTGAACTTTAAGTTCTTTAAAGTTAATGTGCAGGTAGCAGGAAAAAGTGGGTGAGCGTAAGGACCTGAGCCACTTTGATCAGGGCTTTATTGTGATGACTAGATGAGAATGCACCATAGTCAGAGCTGTTTCAGCAGCATACGGTGGACGTACTCAATATTAGGCAGAAGGTTTTAAAGTTATATCTAATCAGAGTATTCTCTCTACTACAACAAAAACCCTTATTTGTGTGTTTTACAATAGAATATCTTTTAAGTAAAATACATTTTTTTAAATTCAGCACTTTAGTAAAGTACATTAAAATAAAACAGGAAAAACAAGAACAAACAGGTCATTATATGTTGTTAATATTGGTGTAAGTACTCTGCTCAGAGGGGTGTTTTAGGCAAAAATGCACAAATGAGGAGCATATATTGGATTAGGTGTTTAGAATTAGCATGTGCGTTTATTGTATGTTCATTATCAGAAGACTTCCATCAAGTTCTAAAGATATTTGTTCAATACAAACAGAGAAGCATATTTACCCTGGTACAGGCTCTGTACTGGCTGCTGTAAGACTGTAGTGTAGTTGCTGAAATCCTCCTCAGTCAGGACGCCGCCACTGGAATAAACCTGCAGCACAGATACGACCACTATCATCACAGGTATACAGGGGTCATGGCACCAAAAATATTCCAGTAAATAACACTAACCATTACAGTACATAAGCCAAGGTAATGGAACTGCATTTCTATTTGAACTGGTTATTAACAGCAACTGGAAAATCATGCTGTGAATTTTTTGTCACTTGTTCACTAAAGGATAAACTGTGCTGATTTCAAACTGCACTTTTGTTCTAGTCCAGACCACATTAGTTTCTGAATGTAGAAGAAAAGGTATTTAATTATGATTTGAAAGTTACTGTTATATGTAAAACACCATGTAGCACATTGCGGTGTATAATATGACCTCAAAACTTAATATGACCTTTATTTTTCCTGTCAGCCTCCTGTGGACGAAATTTATTTCCAAAGAATGTGGCAGTGAATTCGTGTTTCAAAGTCTGAAACTTTGTCAGATATGCCCTAGGTTTGTAAGATATTGCCCTAAAAAATAAGCACTATTTTTGCAATGGTATTATTCACTAGGTGGCGCTACTTCACAAATGAGTCATAATGAGCTAGGCCAACTGGCCATACACATTTCTGGCAAAAAGTTCTTTATGCCTACACTACTTCAATGGGCGCCAACACAATGGGACATGCCCACTTATGGACACAAACCTGTTAGTCATAGTGTCGTCTTGTGAAATCTAAGTGTATGATACTGTCAAATGAGTGTGTTTCTGTGGAAAAAAAGCTAAGCAAAACAAGAAAAACCTTTGATAAACACTAAATGACTGCCACTGGGTACTCATAATAAATATAGATGCAACAAAGCGGTTGCAAAAGTAGGTTAAAATTTAAAACATGTAAATATTTTATGATTCACAGTATAATAAGAGGATCACAATAGTTTGTACAAATTTTGTCAAAATCCACCTACAGGTTCTTTGGGCGGTCACTGACTCACATGACAGAAAGTATAGTAGTGAAAAATTTTTATAATTACAATAGGTTCCTTGTATTTTCAATACATATACATATAAATAATGAACGAACAAAAAACATTGCATCAATAATGGTATACTTCTGAGGCTTAGACATGACATGAATTATAACACTGCGATATTTGGAATGTTTGTAAATGTGAGAGGTCAGCTGTACCGCAGATGCCATTTCCTGGCTCAGGTTCCTACTGTAAAACTCAGAGATCCCATTGGATGCAACTCTGTCCAAAATGGCCGCCAGGTCAAGGCGTCTGGTGAAAAGGCCAGAGAGAGGAGGCTGACCATCAGGCAGGAACAGCTCCCGGAAAGCCTCCGAAATGTTCTGATCTTTTATTTTAGACAGTGCATCCGCTGTGAGGAGAAATGGTTAAAACATTTTTTGTCATCAATCAACACAATGGTGTATGTGTGCGTGTGCGTGTGTGTGCGCGCGCGTGTGCCCTAAAAGCCTGAAATGATCAAAAAAAGTTTAACTACATTTCAAATGAAGGCCATCAGAATGAACACATTGTGTGTTAAGTCACTGACGTTTGAAACACCATTCGTAGTTTGACTGCTAGTGTGAATTTTGTCCATGTCATTCATTGTTTGTATGCATGACCCTTACCCAGGTCATGGGTAATGTTAAATCCACTTCTGGCCACATCTGCAGCCATGGTAATGACTTCTTTCCATGGCCTTCTGCAAAAGAAAAAAAAAAGCGGCACTACAGTAATTCTTCACAGACTAACTTTACTTTAAAGCAACATCAACACCATCATGTACTTACACAGTTACTGAAGACAATATAAAGTGGAACCAACACTGTTTAAAAGCTTTTAAATGGAAACATCCTGTAGAAAATAAATGTTTCTTGTATGTTTTCAGTTGAATTCCTTATATAATGTTTGGGTGGATTTTATGAACCAAAAGCAGTATAATTTTTTAAATGCATTCTCCTTTCTCTTTATCCCTCTTTTCTTATGTAAATGACCTTTGTTTTGATTGGCTGGACTACACTGTGACTAAACTTTTGTAGGTTATTACAATACATAATACATTAAAAATACATAAATGTGTTTTTTTGTGACTTCACACAGGCTGTTGGAGAAATGGCTGCATGAACTGGAGAGCGAAATGTGTGTTTTAATATAATAATGTTTACCGGTTGCATTCTCTTGTTTTAAAGAGACAGTCACACAAATACTGCACTAATAAACATTCACGAAAGCCGTATTATTGAGAAAACCAGTTTTTTTGTTTTTAAGGCTTATTTCTCATTAGAGATTAGAGCAGGGGTGCCCCAGTCTTGTCCTGGAGGGCTGGTGTCCAACACAGTTTGGTGATTTCAAAGCTGATTTCACACCTGGTTCAACCAACCTGTTCAGTGGCAGGTTAAGTGAGTGTGTTTAAGGGAGAAACTGCCAAACAAAATTTAAGGCCACATTTGAGCACCTTTGAAGTAGAGAATGGATATACAACATGTATCACTCTGCAAAAAAATGATGCCTATTGAAAAATAGTATGAAGGCTCATTGGACCATAAAAAAACACATCCTGTATAAACGTTTTTCTGGAAACTGCCAATATTAAAACCACATGTTTGGGGCTAATGTGCTTTACTTTTTCAATTATTTTCAATAAATATTGTTTAGCATTGTGGGTTACCATGAAAGACACTATATCAGCCATATGCAATGTACTTTAAAAAAAATTACCTAAATTACCTAACTTAAAAAGTACCTGAGACTTGCATGCTTGTGCATGCAGTTCTGCATGTGTGTGCAAGTATTTACCCAAAACAACTTAGAATATATCCCAGTGACCTTCAACTTACTTTCCATAGAGCTGGTGAGCTTGATGGAGTCCACTGAGCATGCCTGGAACAGCCACCAGCAGACCAGGCTGAAACAAAAACAAACACAGGTGTTACACAAAGGACATTCAGCACAGTATCCTATAGTACAGGTGCATGCCTATCGGAGTTACCATCAGATGCGCCCATTTAAGTGTTGAATTTTATTTAGGGGGCATTCATTCCAAAAGACCTACTGTCTGTGTGATGAACAAGTCTACAAAATAAACCCAGTGGAACAAAAAATTGATTTCAAATCAGAGCAAGGCAAACTTACTTATATAGTGCATCATCATACACAGAAGTCACTCAAAGTGTTTTACAGAGATAAAATGCACACTAAAGGAAAGTAAGCAACAAAATCAAATGAAAAGAAATAAAAGATTGAAAATAATAAAGACAAAAGCGCATGATTTACTTATATTACTTACAGTACAACTTACAATATTTTCCCACTGCATAGGAAACTTTGCGCCAAGGAAGAAGAGAAATAAAGTAGTGAATTAAACCCAGCTTATTTTAGACAGTGCATCCTCTACAAAATTATATGGTTAAAATATTTATATTAGGGCTGGATTAAACAGCCCTAACAGCCAGGACTGACCCAAGGGTTCATGTATTTTTAACAAAAATTCAAATTAGGCTGTCAGAATAAACACACTGTGTTAAAGTGATAAATTATTTATGGCCCTGAAGTTTTAAATGCTTTGACCCATCCATAGTAGCATACTAGTATACTAGCTCACTGCATTATACAGCAATTATGTATGTCCATATTGTTCTGCCAGTTGTGTGCGTCTTACACTCAAATACGCACAATATTTCCCCGCTATATGGGAAACCTTCTCCCAAGGAAGAAGTGTAAAAAAGTAATGAATTAAAATCTTGTTCCCTGGAATTGAAACTTAACTAAAAGAGGCATTGTATTTGCTCAGTATTCACAGTGTAGTAAGACTGCCTGAGACTTCATATGAGCTAGGAAGCAAACTAAACCACACGGTGTATCCGAAAACTACTGAGAACCTGTTTACACAACAGGGTCTGTTTTCACAAACTGCCTCACCAACAGACAATCAGAGGATTTTTATACCTCACAGTAGATGGGGTAATGCGTTATTGTATTAAATCTCATCACAATATGTCTCAACCTGGTTTTCTTAGCGTATTATGTTGAGTACCTGAAGAACAGTGATCTACAGCATGTTTCATTACATTAGTCCTGTTTAACTGCATTTAGTGCTGCACAGTGTTAGAGTAAAAGTCATTGTACTAATAATTTAAGCAGTATTTTTTAAAAATATGACACTATGAGCTCTTTTCTGTCTCTTCCAACTATAAAATAATATGACCTACTGTATATGGTAAAAAAATATTATGATACTGATTTAACTGTCACCCGCCCCTAGCTCAAAGTAAGTCATAATTAGTACTACCACTTCCACAAGTCGCCCCAAACTTAATGAAGAGCTGGATGTAGTTTGAGCAAGATCTTTCACGTTTTGAGGACGTGTTTAGAAATAAAATTGGGTGACTATTGCCTTGAAGTGCTTAGTAAGATTTGTTGCCCTAACAGAGCTAAAGTAAAGAAGTAGAAGCTTGAACCTCAGACACGTCTTGACTGATCGGCTACAGGTCACTTTTATTTAAATTCTTTTTTTTCACCAGTCTTTTAGCAGCAAGTCCACTTTACCTTCTGCTCTACATTCAGCAGCATCTCCTCCCGGAGGCCAGAGGGCACTGTTTCGCGGAAGTCGATGACTCGGCTCTCGTTTTTACGAATGTCATGGACCAGCATCACTCCACCACTGTGCAGGCAGAAACAAATCGGCTGATTATTTATACCTAAAGCAACAATGCCCTCTATCTAGATCTGGTTTGCATGGTTATCTATCGGAGCTGTGCTGACAGTAGTTTTGTTAGGACCAGCTATTGACCCTGGCACATGCTGCAATAATTCTGAGCATTTCAAACAGAATTAAATCACATTTCTGCCAAACCATAGGAGTGGAGATTGGCACAGAGGAGAAGATATGATACTTTCACAATATTTGGACCACAATACAATATCATTGCTTTTTAAAATCAAATGTCAAAGTAGATGTATGCACCAAAATAGATGTCCATCAAATATTTTAAAAATATTATTAAATTCACATCTATTATTAAATTTAAAATCTACATACCCTCCGATGCCTGAGGTGTGAGGGTGAATAATGCCCAGGCAGAGGGCAGCAGCTATTGCAGCGTCCACACTGGAGCCCTGTTGTCCAAGCACGTCAAAACCCAGAGATGTACAGTGGGCAACGTCTGTCACCACAGCGCCCTGGTTAAATATCTGTGCGAACAACAGAGAACAACTGAGCACTGAAGACACTCACATATAACAGTGATACCGAGCTGCCAAAGCAGAAATGATAAAGTAGGGTGGGGAACTGAAGGAGCTGAATAAGGTTTCTTTGAACAGGAAGATCAATGCAGGAATCAGAAATTTTTAAAGTAATTACTGAAACATGCATAGCAGACTCTAAATAATAATAATATAATATAATAATTATAATAATTATAATTCAAAGAAGATACAAAATAAACTCATAATGGTTATAATTGTAATAATTATGGTAGTAATGAACGGTTCATATTTTTTAAAATTTGATTGATTAGTAGTTACAAAGTAATTTATGGTAAATACTGATTTCATAGTACTTTCTGAATAGGTAATATCAATTATAAATAATTCTGATGATTAGAGAATATCCACAGTAATAACTAAATAGTTCACTGTATATACTAAATAATTACTGAATAATTCATAGCAGTCCCTAAATAATTTGTAGTATACACTGAATAATAATTACTGAATAATTAATAGTACATTAGTACCTCCTTGTCATCTCTGTCTGTCTGAGCTGCTGTAACCAACAATTTCCTCTGGGATCAGTAAAGTTTTCTGAACCTGAATAAATCTATAGTAGTTACTGAGTAATATGCTGTAATAATAAATCAGGCTGAAGTTTAAGGGCCTAATGCAGCATATAGATCAAACATAAAATGGAGTAACTTCACAGCTGAAAGAGTAGGTACATTATACCATTTGAAAAAAGACTGTTCTACACCAACAACTATATTCTACCCTCTCTGAAGCCAGACTAGAGGTGTAAACCTCAAATCCATACATTACATTTCATTACGATTCTTTAGGAATTGACTAAATGCATGATGTCTAAAATTGTCAACCTTCAATTTATTAAGATTAGATTAAAAAGTTTATTTTTATAATTATTATTCTGATTAATTTTTGAATAAATGTGACAAGACTAAGACTACTTTGCCCTGTATGAAAATACATAAAAAAAATAGGAAGAGAATTTGTTTTGCTCAAAAATATGAATGGTCTCTTATAAAATATGGTCCCAACTTTCCAAACTTAATGCAGTTGAGTCTTCAGATCAATGCATTTTTACAACCAGAGTTAACTGAATCCTCAATAAAAGGGAAAGAGGAACACCACATTCTCCATTCAGCTCCAAGTGTGTGCATGTACCTGAGGATCCCCAAAGTAGATCTGCATGATGAGAGCCACAGTGACCCCTGTGGCAAAGGTCAGGCAGGCCGTGATGATGACGGTCAGACCGTCCCGTGTGCAGGCACACTCCTGGCTTAGTGGGTCCCGCCTCGTCTCTCTCAGAGGGGACAGGTCCTGACTGGCCAGGTCTGAAGCTGAGGAGGCCAGACGCTGCAGGCGTGCGGACTTGAGGAAGAGGTCAGGGTCTAGGGACAAACAATTACACAATGCCCTGCATGTACACCTCCACCATGAATGGGTTTCATTTTAAACCAAAAGCAGCATCTTCATAACCATTTAATATGTGAGGAAGCTTTTAGAAGAACCAGACATCTGGTTCCATTCACCACAATTGTGAACAGTTCTGACTCTGTCGCATTTCCCTACAAACCCACTGATTTGTTTGCATGTTAAACATTTAAATTTAAAGATACTCTTGCTTGGCAGTGTACTGATATAATGCTTTCTTCACTCTAAACAGTGTCATGGATCAGAGGTCTCCCACCCTTGGTGAAATTATTATTATTTTTATTCGCAACCATAATTGAAATGTTAGTTATAAGAAGTTGCATGTGGATGCAGAATGGTTCTGGCTCATAATCTGGATAATAACTTCTCAGTTAAGAACAGTGCTAGGTTTCATTTAAAATCTTCTACTGTTAGCCAATATAACAGAATGAGCAGTTACCATTTTCCTATATATGAGTTGAGCTGTTCAATGAGATGGCATATGCTCATGTTCGAAGCTCACAGAAAGCCATAGTGGGTCCTAAGCCATATTTGAAAATCTGCTGCTCCACCTTGATGAAGAGTTGGATTAGGTTTAAGCAGCAATAAAGGAGTTTTGGGAGTGTATTTACAGAAAAGTGTTGAGTGACTATTGCCCTCTATTGATTGCAACATTAGCTTCGTACAGTAGCTGCAGTTCTTAACCAAAGAAGATAATTTGGACTGCACATATGTCTTGGCTGACCCACCATTTCTGGGGTTAGTTAAAAAATATGTAACTTTCAATTTTTTGCCAAGTCATTCCTTTATAGGTAAAGTCTGTAGTGTATGGATGATAACTATAGGCAGTCATTTATCTGCAAAAATCAATGGCTTATAACAATGGGTAAATGCTGAAGCTTCTTAAGTGTATTTTCTGTTCTTTTCATAAGTACAAGGATAATCACACACAATGGTACTTTGCCTAAGGCTCCATCCAGGCCTGGCCGATTCAGTCATCACATCAAATTTACTTTCTGAGGAAAACAACTACACTCTCCAGGTGCTGCAGACGGAGGGAAAGAGGAAAAAACGGTGCAGTGTTGTTTTAAAATGCAGCACCAGATTGGCAGAGCTGTTGTCCTTGTAGTTAACAGATAAGATGCTCCACCTTAAGAGCAAATACAGTTTTATCTGAAATGTATACACACTTTACTGTAGACTGTAAATTCTACCCAGACAGCCCATGTCCACTCCAGTTATTTATATATTTCTGTTTCAACTGAATTTCCATACACCTTTAGTCTCACAGACCAAGAATAAGCCTAAGCCTAGAATTTAAAGGATTTTCAGTGATGAATCATCACTGACATCCAAGTTTAGTCCATGACTGGGATAAATCCCTGATCCCTGTGGAAACCAGCTCTTAGGGGATAAACAGGATCAACTGTAGGTGTGTCCTGTTTTGCAGTAGTAAAATGTAGATGTGTGCATCTTCACTGCTCTCACGATTTGAGTACAATTCAAAGAGTAACAATTCAATTACAAAACAATTGTTGATGCATATGATACTTCATGTGTTTCTTCAACACAAGAATACAAGTCCTCAGATTTGAAATGCTTACTTTTGAACTTTTTTGTCTAAAAGCTGTTTTCAAAAATCATATCAGGTCACATCATTTTACAGGTAAGATTATCAGGTCTATGCAAACAGTAATGCAAAACACATTTGTTTTAGAGAATTATAAATACATGGCAAAAATATCGGTTGTACTGTATACCAGCACATTCAGGTCATATGAACAGAAAGACTTTTGTTGTTGTAAAAATTATGCAAACGTGAGTAGGGATGCAGGATAATATTGAAATGGTCAGACATTTGCCAGATGGAACAATATTAACATGATGATATGTGCATGGAAAAAAATTGGCATCAGACCATCAATCCCACAATGGTGCATCCCTAATCATCTTACACTATCTATTACTATTGCTGCTCCTAGGTATGCGCAATGATATAGGAATCATATCAGTAGATATTTACTGGGAAAAAAAACAACTTATCGTCATCAGACAGATGTTTAGATTTCATTGATGTTTTTAACCAAATGTATTTATGACGCTCTGGAGGAGCAGAATATTTAGGTGATGCTAGAATACTATGTTTAAAAAGGTGCAGAATCCTAACTGCTAGTTTTTACACAAGTGGTAGTGACACATTCTATTGTCAGAAGGTGGTAAGAATGTGTTCCTGGCAAGTGCCCCTATTTTCTGATTTTCTTCCCTAAGCCTCCACTGGCTCTTTTTGAACTTCACAGGAAAGTGTGATGTGCTCTCTTGGACTCCCAGCTATGGATGGTTTTAGGAGAGCACTTAGACCTTAATAGGGCAGCAAGTGGCTTTTAAATTTATTGATTATTTTCTGCTTTTGAATCGCAGTTTGAATAAAAATGATAATTTCCCCAAGCTCTAGTAGATCGTAAGGAAAACTGATCCAACGTGATGTTTAAAGCATGGCTTTACTGCAACACTGTCTCTTTAAAAAGTAATTATCCCCTAAAGCCAATGTCTTTCATTAAAACCTGAAATATGTGTGAAGCAACTGTCTAAGCATTGGCTGCACCATCGGGTGATCACATGTTCAATCTTGGTTGGTGCCACGTGGTAGGAACAGCATAACTGGCTATACTCTCTCTGGGTGGGTAGGGTGGCCCTCCCTCTCCCCCATTACTAAGCGCGATGCTAGCCAGCTCAGAGGTCTGTTAGCTGAAGTAACAAAATTGGTGGTTAGCTTTCTCCTCCAAGTGAAAAAATGCAGAGGAGCTTCACAAGACTCAAAAGAGGCACATGCTAACCTTTATACACTTGAAAGGCAAATTTTGGCTAGTGGGTGAAATTGGAGACAACTAAAATTCTGAGAAAAAAAAAACAATTTAATAAATTACAATTTTGTAGTTAGTTTAGCCACTGCAGCATCCCCCATTAGTCTAAGTCCTACAATAGAGCATGATATGGCTCAGAGCAAATCAGTCTACTGATGTCTCTGCCCACTGATGATGATGAATTCGGTGTGATACAGAAGACGTTGTGTCCCGAACACACGCTTATAAACCTAGTACCCTAAAGAACTGTTACCCTGGGCCCACATCTTGCTGAAGTCACCAAAGAGTTCACTTGGAGGAGGACTGCAGGTGTTACAGTGCCAGGTAGGACAGGCTCTATTTACCTGTGTCCTGCTCACTCAGGAAGTTGTCCTCGTCTCTGCGGGACTTGAGGGTGTTCTCTGCAGAAATGGCATCATCCTCGGGCAAGCGGGGAAAGCTGGTGATGCTCATGTAGTCCACCGGCGAGTATGCGCTCCCCAGCGTGGTCTCCTGATTCACATCCTTATCCACCATGGTGCCAGAAGTGTAGCCAGTTCCTGCTGCAGCATCAGGAGCAAACATGGTCAGGGTTGGAGGTCCGGCTCAAACTGGAGCCAGCGCAATCCTTAAAAAATGTCTAAATTTGTTACAAATCACAAAATATTTCCTCCAGTTTAACTGAGAATGTGGCCTAGAGCAGGTTGCTGCGTGGCTCCAAATGGCATAGAACAGGCCTCTGCATGCAAAGGTGGAGGGAAAGCTTTAGCCCAGTGTATGCGACTGTAAAGGCCCACTAAAAAAAAGAGTGCGCTTCCCAGCCCAAGTGCAGGGTGTGAGATATGGAGGAATGCAGTTATTAGAAATAGCAATAATAAAAACCACCAGTCACGTCTCCAGGAAAACACGTTAAGGAGCTAGCAGCGCCTCCGACACACTGCCGTACACGCTCAATCTCAACAAAACGCTTCCACGGCTCCAGACCTGGTCCACGCGCATCCAAACGTACCGAAAAGCCCACCACTGTCGAGGTGGTGTGAGAGAGGTGTTCGTGAAATCGCTGGTGTGCGGAAATTAGTGGAATCCTGAAGAGATCAGCTGACATCATCGCTGAACATGTCCTTTTAAAGGCGCAGGTGTCGCTCCAGCCTCGCATCCACTGCGGCCGCGTTCCAAATCCGCCCTTTGCTCCCTATGTAGTAAGCTAACAGCGAATTCGGACATTTCAATGGGACTTCAACAATGTAGCGCTAGCACAGGGCGTCGGCCACCGTTTCCTATGAAAAGAGACATGTTGGGGAAGAAATAATGTAAAAAAGAAACTGACTGAAGGAGAGGGTGTAATCGAATTATTTAGCTACGGGTGGGATTTTTCCAAGTGGGTTGTTCTGGTTTTGGGGGACACTAGCCTTGCCAAAAAGGGCACTTTGGCCAAGAAAAAACAAGCAAATGAGCACACTTGATTTTTCACAGGTTGGCCACAGGAGGCTATTTGTAATTACTTAAACTTTCCATTGCAATTACAATGATGCAATGTTTTGGTGCATTCTACACTTATAGAACTACAACACTAAAGAAAACACTGGCATGTGTTGCTATACTTGGGTTTGGCCATGCAGGCCTAGTCTGAGCCCACGTATCTGTACTTTTCTGTGTATTTTGAATCAGTAGCTTAGAAAACACCCACTCAAGCCATCGCTGCTGAGTTTGGCAAAAAATATGCCAGGCTATGATGTAGTGCATGGTGCACGTTTTAATATTTTGATTATTCAGTGTACAGATTGCATATTTTTACAACTGGATAATGTAAGGATGACTTTGGGTCTACATTAATAACAACAAAATGTAAAGAAAGTTGTTGTTTTTTTTGACAAAACTTGGGAGCCACTAGAGAAGGAGCTGAACAGCTGCATGGGGATCGGGAGCTGCAGGTTGCCGACTCCTGAGCTAGTACCTAAAAGAGCAAACTAGGCTAACCAAACTGTACTGGAGACTTTGTCCCATTCTAAGATATATTTGCACATGTACACAAATGCACACACACATTTTTAAAATTATTCTCAAAATACAGGAGATAAAGAAACTGTGTAATATTATTCGACTGAATACACTGCAAATCACACAAAAACAGCAAAAACAAAAGAACATAAGCTCTTTAAATAGTGAAATGTGCAAAAAGCTAGTGTTCCAATGTGAAACCGATGCTAATGCCCTTGCTAAACTCACATCCTAACAAATCCAAAAACATTCACTTAGGCTCTAAATTTATACATTTATTTAAATGTTAAAAATGCTGTTTCACAGCAGTTAGCAGTTGTCATTTGCTAGTTAATTAGCAGTTAGCATTGTGTTACGCTATCAAAGTGAAACGAGTAGAACTTCGTTAATATGCGCCGTTGCTTTTCCTGAATTTGTAAGTAATTCATTGTAGCCTAGTATAGATTAGTCAATCTTTAGAGGCTAATTACCCAAGTAGGGAACTAGATGTTGATTTGAGACAGAACTGTATAACGCCGAAGGTATCTGAAACTATTGAAAAAGCAGCAAAACAGGTTTTGTTGTGCAGTCAGGTAAGGCAGGTCTGAAGCTACTCATATTTCGGGTTGTTCACTATAGAAATGGAATGAGTTAGTGTTAATGTGCTGAAGGCATTTTTCCTGTACAGTTCTGTGTTTAACATGCTTTTTATTATGTTTATTAGTGTTATGTGGTGCACTAATGAATGCATTTATCATTACATTTTGTTTGGGATCAGCCATTAAAATCACTGGCAGATAGAGTGAACAGCAAATATCTCTTTATGTCATTATAGTGATGTCTGTCAGGGGGGTGGGATATATTAGGCAACAACTGAACAGTCACTTCTTGAAGTTGATATACTGATAGCAGAAAAAATGGGGGAGTGTAAGGAGCTGAGAGACTCTGACAAGGGTCAAACTGTGATGGCTAGACAGCTGAGTCAGAGCACCTCCAAAACGGCATTGTGGAGTGTTCCATGTATGAAGTAGTTAGTACCTATTTAATATAAGGCAGATGTTTTTAATGTTTTGGCTGATCATGTATACATATAGATATATGTAGATTAATGAAGCAAAGAACATGAATGAATGAAACTGTAAAGTTCAGTGTTGCAAATTGCAGCTAGGATAAATTTTGGGGGGCATAAAAAAATTACAAGAATAATAAATGTGTTTTTAATGTTTCCCACTACTTAAACTTTATTGCTCCTGATTCTTTAGAAGCTGTCATATTTTTTTCCTGTTAATACCAAGACTGGGATATTTAATAAATTTAAAAATACTAATCATCATTGTGGAGGCCCCTTGTGGCTGTAGCTGTACAACTGAAATCAAGAAATGGCCATGTGTATGAGGGAAAAGACTTTGGTCTCAGTAAACACATTCATAAATATTGTATGTTTTTTTAAAGGGGTTTAAAGTGTTTTATTAATTATTTCAATGTTTTTGTAATGTCTGTATTTGTTAGCATGTTATTATTCTTTTGTCCCAGTACTGTACTAAATATTGTTTATTTACCAGTATGTAAAATGTACCCTTAAATATAATTCAAAATCTTACCACAATAATTGAATCAATTGACATAAATCTTAGTGAAAATTGAGCTGTGTCCCAAACGACCACACTTCCATACTTTACTTACATTACTGAATCTATTTCTTATGGTTATGTTCTATTTTTACACACTGTTTAGTGTGGTAGTATGCAGTTTGGGACACTGTGATGCACCAGATCGTTTTCTCAAAAGAACCATAATAAATTCTAATCATTTTGTGAAAAAACATTAAAGCTGTGTCCCAAACCACACAGTTTTATATACTACATATCTGAATGCATTTTGACTGGTTGTGAACAATTGTTATGCATAATAAGGTGTGGTAGTATGCAGCTTGGAAAATAGCCCAAAGGTTCATTTATGCCCATTGTTAAAAAGTGGGACATGACAAATGAAAACAACTATGATGTTGTATCTCCCACATTCTCTGCTTTCGCCTCTTTCTACATTATTACAACCTCCCCACTGCTGTAATCTTTATCAGAATTTTTTTACTCTGCCCTCTAGTGGACATACTGCTTCACATCTATATCAATGTAACCAGGAAGTGAATGGGCTGTGACGTTTTATTTTATTTTTTTTATACTTTTCATTGTCGCCTCACAGTGAGAAGGTCCTGGGTTCGATCCCTGGGTTGGCCACAGGTGCCTTTCTGTGTGGAGTTTGC
>JBBPDA010111997.1:0-30776 GCA_037974385.1 Arnoldichthys spilopterus
TATGAATGGTGTGTCTGTGTGTTGCCCTGCAATGGGTTAAGCCTCCTGTCCTGGGCATACCCTGGCCCCAGTTTCCCCGCGATCTGGAAGCGGTTTAAAAAATGGATGGATGGATATATACATATATAAACATGTATACACACACACACACACACACACATATATATATATATATATATGCTCAGAATTATTACTTGTAACTTTATTTTAGAACTTTAAATGCCTTGATCTCTCACACTGTCTAGACTTAAATTCACGGTTTGTGTTTCACTAGTCTAGATCTCCCTTTGACAACAGTCCAGTCTAGCATTAACATCGGTCTGTGTCCTGAAAGCAGGTCTTTACACTTTGAGTGTCCAATGCAGGTGGAAACGCGGGTTTGGCTACTGCGTATGCAGCACGTAAGCTCAACATTCCAGCCACCATCATAGTGCCATCATCCTCACCCCAGTTGGTGGTGGAGAAGTTGCGGGACCAGGGGGCCATAGTCAAAGTCGTGGGGAAGGTAAGAGCCTTAGATATGGAGCACTGGGAAGAGGAGGTCCTGTCTCTGTTTTTCTATATTATTAATATTTATTATTAATATTTATTATTATTATTATTATTATTATTATTATTATTATTATTATATTATATATCAATAAGTTTTTTCCTCATTTTATAATATTTTTTCTTTGCACATTTATTACTTATAATATACCTGCATTTATAGTAAATTCACACACACACACAGCTCAGCCAAAACATTAAAACCACCTGCCTAATATTGTGTAGGTTCCCCTCATGCTGCCAAAATAGCTGTGACTGTGATGCACTGTGTTGCCCATTTTTCCTACTTTTAGCACATCAACTTCAAGAACTGACTTATTATATGTACACATTTATGCATATTTCTACATGAGGACTCCTGTATCCAAAGCAATCATTATCATATCACTGCTCTGCTGATGTCATTGCACAAAAGACAGAATAAAACGTAACACTAGCATCATGTGCGTTTTGAGCAGGTGTGGGACGATGCGAATGCTGAGGCTCTTCGTCTGGCGAAACGTGAAAACCTCACCTACGTTCCGCCATTTGACCATCCTCTGGTGTGGTGAGAGGTTCTTTTTCAACCTAACATTCAAATGAATCAGAGACAGAAAGTTTCTGTAAAACAGGTCATGGTCCAATTAGGAATGACTGTTGTCCCAGGCTCATCTGTTTTCCGGGTGAGGAATGAACAGTCAAGTGTTCTCACTGTAAGTTAAACTGTCAGAGGGTTCATGTCATGGGAACAAAAAACACATTTCCCTGCTTTCCCTTACAATGTGCACTGTTAAAGTTAGTGAAGGTAGCTTTGCCCAGTTTTAATGAAGTTATAAGGAGTGTTTCAGCCAATCCTATCGAAGCTCATTTACATTTTTCAGTCTTAAAGGAAGAGTAAGAAAAATAGCCTGTTTAATATTAAAAATATTACAAGTGGGGCAATGGGCTATGGATATGGGCCCATTAATATGAGGTACTTCGAGGTTCTTAAGTAGAGATAACAGTTGATAACAAGATAACAAAGATAACAAACACAAACATGACCACATGGCAAACCAAACCAAGACATGGGAGATGAATTTGAGCATGGAACAGAGACATTACAACAGACAGGAAAAGGGCTAAAAAAGAAACAGAAGCCCATATCATGGGCCTAACCTTACAAATCACTATCATCATAAAGCGTTTTTACACCATACAGGTGCTGATTCAACTGCATTGAGTTTAGAATATTCAAGTCTCCACAAACAAATCAATAAACTGCACTGGAACATTTCTGGGATATTTTCAAACTCAAAAACATAACTTGATCTAAAAGAAATTCTTTATGAAATAAACAAATGAAACATGAAGAAATATGAAATTTCAGTGAATTTTTTTCCTAAAATGTTTAATGGTCCAACTGTCTACATTAATGTTGTGTCTTTGCAGGGAGGGTCACTCTAGTATTGTCTATGAGCTGAAGGCGTCTCTACCGTCCCAGCCAGGGGCTATAGTGCTGTCTGTGGGTGGCGGGGGGCTGTTCTGTGGGGTGATGCAGGGGCTGGATGAGGTGGGCTGGGGAAATGTCCCTGTGCTGTGCATGGAGACTGTCGGGGCAGACTGCCTCAATGCAGCCATCAGAGCTGGACATCTAGTCACTCTACCAGACATCACCAGGTAAAAATGACCCTTAATACACAACAAGTTCCAAAAATTGCATCATACAAGCCACTGGTCTTGCAAATACCTATACAGTGTAATAAACTTAATATGCAGAATGAGATTTACTAATTCTACTAAAATTCTTTAGCAGAGGTGAAACGAAATGAATATCTAGAATAAATGTCTGTAAAATTAATATTTAGAATGCAATGAATTATAATACAGTTATAATAATGAATAAAAAATGATATCCATGATAATAATTAAAATTTATACTAAAATGACTGGAGATTTCAAAACATGAGCAGTGGTCATGTTCTGAGTCTGCCTCACTGCTCTGTGTGTGCGATTCTCTCTGCTCGGTGTGTTTTTTAGTGAGGCCAAGTGTTTGGGGGCGAAGACGGCCTGCAGTAAGGCGTTTGAGTACAGCAAAAGGCCCAATGTCATCTCTGAGCTAGTGACAGACCTGCAGGCTCTGCAGGCAGTGGAGCTGTTCCTAGGTACATTTCTAAAGTTACTTTTGCATATTCTTTCTAATAAATCGTTCAGACCCTTTTAGTTCACCTCCGGTGTTGTTTCACTGATCACCAACATTAAAACCATCTCTGACTGTGGTGCACTGCGTTTTCTGACCCATTTCTATCAAAGTCAGCATCACTTTTAAACCACAGTAGCTCTTCTGCGAGATAAGACAAGTGAGTCTTGGGTGCCCATGACCCTGTTTCCGATATACCAGTCCTGCTTCCTTGGATCACTTTTGGTAGTTAGGAACTACTGCACACCTGTAACACTCCACAAGGCCTGTAGGATGGATGTGGATGTGTTTATTGTGCTTATTAACAATCAGTATAACATTTCATTTGACAAGGGGCATCCAAATTTTTACAAATAGCCAATATTTTACAGTAAACAATATGTGTGAAGTGTGCCATATATGGTATATACAATATACAGTAGGCTTGTGCAGAGTAGTACAATGTACAGTATACATACGTATCTGCTTTTATGTAGTGGCCTAGTGGTAATGATGTTGCCTTTGGGACCTGAAGGTTCTAGGTTCAAGTCTCAACCCAGGCACTACTGAGGTTCCCTTGAGCAAGGTACCGTCCCGCTGCACTGCTCCCTGAGCGCTGATGATAGCTGCCCACTGCTGCACGTGTGATGGGTTAAATGCAGCGGTCACATTTTGTTTTGGTGCTTGAGTGTGTTCACAATGACAAATAGTTTTTTTTTACTTATATATACAGTTCTCAATAAAATGTATACAGTATACATACAATATAGATTTATGTATTATACATTATATAATAAGCAGTAAAACAGCAGAACACCTGAGATGATGATGTATAATAAATTAAATCAAATATTCTATTCCTTAATTAATAACGTACACATAACATGATGATGTGTGACCTAAACCTTTGACCTTGACCTTGCTCAAAGCTTTCTTCCACTTTGCTTGTGTGTGCAGATGAAGAGCGTGTGTTAGTGGAGCTGGCTTGTGGAGCTTCTCTTGCTGCAGTGTACAGCGGTGTTATCCAGCGGCTGCAGGATGAAGGCCGACTGCCCAAACCGCTCGGCCTGCTGTTGGTCTTAGTCTGTGGGGGCAGCTCTATCAGCCTCACTCAGATACAGCACCTTCGGACAGTCTGCAAATAAGTAAAAAACTACAACTTTCATGGTCCTTAGAGCTTTGGAGTTTCACTGTCTCTACAAGACCCAGGCTGTTTACAACAGCACACCAACTACACTATACTATGCTGAAATACACTACACTAGACCATACCATACCATATACATTATATGCACTATGTGTGTATGAGTAAATCATCATATACATTACATGTCCAAAAGTACACAAACAGCTCTTTTAATTCCTGAGTTCTGCAACTTTAAAGTGCACTGATTGCTGATGTAAGTGTTCAGTTGCTGCACACACAGCTTATGTAATCTCTATAGAAACACACTGACCAATTGAATGGACTCCTGCAATCAAATCCACACCGCAACACTGTCCTAGAAAAGCAGACCCTCTATTCCAGAAACACCGGGGGAACATGTGTCTTCAAACTTTTGGACAGATAAGACCAAGCCATGAGGAACTCGTTCAAATTCAATGGGGTTTTTCAGTCCCTTTTTTTGTCCCTTCCTGCACTTTTATGGACACTGATGAGCAGAGTGATCAGCTTGAGATGTGCTGAACAGTTTCTGTCATGGCCTCCCTGGGCCATGTGGTGTCCTGCTTTCCATAACACCAGTGCTGCTTCAGCCCCCTGATGAGAGCCTCTATGTCGACAGGTAGCTCTAAGCCCAGCGGCGTGGGACCAGATGGTCAGTGAAAACACTGGAAATCTTTTCGTTGGACTTTTGCCAGTTAAATAAAAGTTCAAGAGAATGAACATATTACAGATTCTTCTTCTGATTGCATATGTTCCAAAGTTGCAAAGTGTTTCAACTTCAGATAAGATAAGATAACGCTTTATTAGTCCTACAAGTGGGAAATTTGCATAACTTTATTCATTATCATCCATAGGGTCTGAACACAAAGTTCACGTGACCAGCATGACGTTTTTCCTGATTCATGTGTATTATGAACTGGGAGAGACTGTCTTGGTTCTAGGGCTTGTGATTGTTAACTGCACTTTAATTATCACTACCTTCAAACCACGGTGGGCAGTGGTGGGTAGTGGTGGCCTTGTGGTTTACCACTTACCCTTGTGAATTGATTCAAGGTAGGATCCTGGCCTGGTCCTGGCACTGCTCCACATGTTCACGGGTTAAACGCAGAGGTCACATTTCATTGCGGTGCACTTTGTGTGACTGAATGTTAACAATGACAAGTCACATTCACTTTGATTGATTAATTATTGGATAACATTTTAAAAAACTGGGTTTGCATTGTATGTTCATACCTACGAGCATTTTGAGATACTTAAGCAATAAACACTTTAAGAAATGGAAGCGTCTCCAGTCTGAGTTCACTTGTTCAATCCTAGAATTAATATTCAGTTATTTATCTCAGTTACTAAACTAATCTCAGTTCAATTACAATGCCATTCAATATCAACTATGAATTATTCAGTCACTACTATGAAACAAAAGTTTTGTAAAATCAAGTGGCTGGGATGTAAACAATGTCTATCAGAGTGGCTTTGGTATGAAACATCCTAGAGAACCTTACTGTGGGGGTATTATTGTATGGATTATTTTGCACATTTCGAATCTGATCACACAAACCCAGGTTGAGATACGGTTGTACAACTCTCCGCACACATTCGCAAATAGTTTTGCCACAATAATAAGCCTGCAGTAGCGTCTAACTCCGGTCCTGGGGGGCCGGTGTCCAGCACTACTTACTACTTCCCTCATCAAACACACTCACTAAACCTGGCACTTAGTAGGTGAGTTGAAACAGGTGTGTTTAAGCAGGGAATTTGGAGGATTGGAGGACCGAAGTTTGACACCCCTGCTGTACAGTCAGGGTAAAGAAGAAAAACACCCACAAGCAGAAACATTCATATAGTGAGTTCATTTAGTCCAAAGGTGACAAGTTAAATTTTACAGTCAGTCATGGTGAGTGTGTTATGAGTGGAAGAAACATAAGTATTATTATTATTCTTATTATTAATGTATTTATTTCCCAGTATTTCCAGTAGGTTTGCAGTCTTCAGAGTTCAAATCTCTGGACTTTATTATGATAAGTCTAAAAATCATCAAAGTTTAAACATGGATGTGTATGTCATAAATACATTTGAACACTTAATAATAATAAAAAGATGAATTATTAAAATTTCTAGCACATGTAGCATTGGTCATTGTTGCAATCATAGGTTGTCCTTCCAGATATAATCCTGTAAAGTGCCAGTGCTGAAAACATCGTAATCAGGGCTTGACTTTAGCATTTAGCTTCCATCTGCTATCACTAGCTGATTTCCAAAGCTAACGTTAGTGAAAAACTGTTATTTTATGGCTCTACGTGTAATGCAACAGGTTTTATTTTTTGCTGATGGAAGGATTAACAAATATTTAAGCATAAATTATTTGTTTTATGTTTTCTTTACCTTGCAGAGCTGCTGTGTAAAAGTAATGTAACAGTCAAAGTCGTGCGGTCTCACCAAGAACTTCACAGGCTGATTAGGGGCTTTTCTAGGTATTGGCAACTTAGCCAAAGGCCTGGGTTGCCACCTGTGTTAGTGGGGGGGTTGGGGGGTGCACTACTTAGACTCAAAGTATAAAATATATATACCAACCATAACAATAACACCCCTGACAGGTAAAGTGAATAACATTGACTATCTATTTTATTACAGTGGCATCTGTGGCCCACCAACAGCCTTACTGTGATGGCTAGACAACTGAGTCAGTGCAGCTCCAAATCAGCAGGTCTTGTGGAGTGTTTCTGTTATGCAGTAGTTAGTACCTACCAAAAGTGAACCAAGGAAGGACAGTTGGTGAATCAGAGACAGGGTCATTGGCCTCCAAGGCTCACTGATGTATGTGGGGAGTGAAGGCTTGGTCCACTCCAAAAGAGGAGCTCCTGTTGCACAAAATGATAATGCTGATTATGATAGAAAGGTGCCAGAGGTGTTTAGTGGCATGAGGGAGACATATTTAATACTCAGCAGGTGGTGGTCCTGTTTTACATGAAGGGAGCCTTAAATCTGCGGTTAGAAAAATTGAGAAGACGGTGGAAACATGACCTAAACCCCACATAGCTGGATATAACATGCTTTACAGTGACCTCCCTGTACTTCAGCTACATACTTGCTTAAGTAGAAATGTGGTGAAACTTGTGTTTTGAATGGTTTGACTGAGCTTGTGTACAGGAGAGGCGCTGTAGCCTGCAGCATGTGAATGAGTGGTGATCAGTCCTCCTGGCTCCACTGGGTCTTTAGATGTGGAAGCAGGTTGCATTAGGAGCACTAGGTGGAGTCAGAGGAGCTGAGTTGTTTCACAGTCAGGACAAGGTGACAGTTTTACAAAATATGATAAAAAGGTATTTTTTTTAAATAAAACTTACCACATGCAGCTCTTACGAGCCTTAATCCTCATCGTTTCTGTGCAGTTTAGAGAGGTTTTCTTTTGAAATACAGTGTCCGGAACTGCATGTAGGATTAATGGCTTAAGTTGTTGATGCATATCACCGCACGTTCAAGGCAGTTTGTCAGATTCAGAGACAGCCGGAGGGTTTAAAACAGAATTTCCTTTGTTCTGTGGGGTCGAACTTGGGCAGTTGCTTGTGGATTTAGCGTCACCATGTAAATCAGCTCACCCCGGTTTGTTAAACACTTTCTGACACTTTACGAATGGCCTGGTTTGGACACAGGTAGCAGCTGCCAGTTGGCGACTCATCAGCTTTTCACCAAATAAAAAGCCTGATCATTAATCACAGCCATTCCTGCCGAGCTTTTTGTGTGTAGGCAAGATCTGACAGAGATTTCCTCTTGTTTAACATTAGAGGGCATGAAGAAAGCCAAACACCCCCACCACCACCACACGCAGACTGACCAAATAGGCCAAACGTACTGATACAAGGTCATTTTTCAATGTCATTTTGCTGATGTTGATACAAGTACACATCCTCTACAGAGAACACACTTAAATATGTCATTTCTATTTATTTGCTGAGTTTAACACATTGAGTAAAAAAAATACAAAAATTAAATGTGCCATAACTTTTGCTCAGGTTACATTTTAAGTTTGTTTTTTTTTAAATTCTTTTCTAATGTTTTAAACTCATTGTGCATTTAAATGTAGCTCTTCTGTGGGATCAGACCAAATCGAGTAGCCGTCACTCCCCACATGCATCCTTTAGCCTTGGGTGCCCATAATCCTGTTGCTAAATCATCAGTTGTCCTTCCTTGGATCACTTTTGGCAGGTACTAACTACAGGTGTAAATCACGAGTTTTATCATGTTTTTATCCAACAAACAGCCAATGATTTGAATCATTTTCGATACCTTGAAATTTGCAGTTTGGTTCGATCCGATTTGGTTGATTCGGTTTGATTCTGGGGTTTGCAGTACATTTAAAATATATATAATTTTACACAGTCTGCCACATTTCTATAAACGTGCACATGCAAACAAATTTAATGTGAACATTTTATTATTAAAGGTCAAATACAGCAGTGTCATCATAAGCAATGGATGTCTAGTGGTTAGGGTGCTGCCTTTGAGACCTGAAGGTCGCAGGTTCGAGTCCCGGCTCGGGGACTCCTGAGGTACCCTTGAGCAAGGTACCGTCCCTGTCCATCACTGCTCCCCGGGCGCTGTTGATAGCTGCCCGTTGCTCCACGTGTGCACATGTGATGGGTTAAATGCAGAGGTCACATTTCGTTGTGGTACTCGAGTGTGTTCACAATGACAAGTTTTCACTTTAACAGCAGCTTCTAAGTACAAAACACTGCTCACAGTAAAATAAAGGAAAATTAATTGTGGAATGAACACACATCGATTTTTATGTGTCACATTGATACATCGGATTGTGCCTGATGCATCAGTACAGATCAATTAATTTTAAACACCTAGGACTAACTGCTGCATGCCTGGAACACTCCACAAGCCCTTGTTCAAAGTGACTCAGATCCTTACTTTTACCTATTTTTCCTGCTTCCAGCACATCATATTTAAGAACCAACTGTTTGGTTGTTGCCTAATATATCCCACCCCCCTTGATTCACTGTAACCAGATCATCAAAGTTCATCTCACAGCAGTTTTAATATTTTGGCTGATTGGCGTATTATTATTACAGTCATGGAAAAATGTCAAATCAGCTGGAGGGTTAAAATGAAAACATAATGTTATTGTCATAACTCAAAATTCTACTGAGCAAAATGTATTTTTCTTATTCATATGTCTTTTTTAGCACTGTTCAGCATGTGGTCCTTACTTGAAGAGTTTATTGTAAGACTATAGTATCAATTCTAGCATTGTGTAAATGTAACAACTCATCTTCTCATTGTGGTTATGTTTCATGTTTTGCCTGGTCCTCCCTGTCCTTGTGTCTTGTGTTTTGTAAAAATAAATAAAATTAAAGTGAAATCATATGAAATCATACCCGACTTCTGACTTCAGGATGCGCTTTCTTTGGTTTTCCCAGTTGGAGATTGGAAAATTCCCAGTTGTCACTGAACGCAGCATTCAAGTCCACCTTATGCAAGCTGAAAGCAGAAGCACTTTCTACATCCAGCATCCACTGAAAATTTTTAAACCTACTGTGACTTTTAACGATGTGTTGCACATTTTTACATTTTTTCCTAATTTGATATAAAACTATTCTACAGCAAAAGTATTAAGCTCTATACCCTGGACTAAACCCCTAGATCTGCAGGTACCTGTTCTTGGTCTGTAGCCCCACGTGGGATCAAACACCACTCCAGACTCTTCTCCTTCATTACTCCTCCCTGGTGGAACGAGCTGCCCAGATACATTAGAACTGCAGAGTCTCTCTCCATGTTCGAGAAGCGTCTCAAGACTCAACTGTTCCGCATCTATCGCAGCACCTAAACCTATCGGTCACATATGATCTGTTGCTACCTGATAAATGCCTAGAGAACATCTCCCAGATAGCAATGTTCTACTTATAGTTTTTATTGTAGCACTTGCCATCTATATTCTATGACTAAGAAGTGTCGGACTCTTTGTAACACTCACTTCAGTCTTGCCCTGTGCAGCTAAAATGCTTGATTTTTCTTGTATCTTGGAAGTCGCTTTAGATAAATATCTAGGCTTCTGATCCTGGTTCCGGGGATTTACAGTAACATTGGCATTGGATGAATGGGTGAAACTTAAGAAATGAATTACTGGCCTAAGAAATTGTGGTTTATTGCTCAATGCTGTATTAATGCTGTATTAAATGTATTAATTAACTATTTTTTTACAAAGTTTTCACTGCTTTGTAGTGTTTGGTCTGCAGGATAGTCACAATGTGTCTGGCCAGACAGTGATACACTGATTTACGGATCTTTAGTGTTGTATAAAACAAACGCTTAAAGCCAGCTAGGAAGGACAGAGGTAAATGTTTTGCTTCACACCAATGGCAACAGACAGATTCTGTATTACGTGCCAATTTGCATTATCACTATGATTAACTGTGGCGTCAGTGTGAGGATGTACATGAGTCATATAATCTAAGGGAACTCGTTTTGAACTCCTTGTGGTGTAACTCGTGACCAGTGGCCAAAGCTGTTTTTCAAAAGCTTATCCAAAGCCTAAGCTTATAACACATCCCTCCATTAGAGTCTGAACGAATAACAATACACAGACCCGGACTGTTTAAATATTTACGCGCCGCCAGTGCTCCCAGGCTGACCTTTAGAAGTACGCTGGGCCTTTTACATTAAACAGACTACTGCACTCTTCTATAAAGTTTGTAGCTTGGTTTACTTGGATGTTAGAAAGTTAACGGCCTTGGCCTTCGGACGCACATTCACTGGCTGCCAACAAGACTGGGACGTGCTCAATGCCATGGCATGGCCCTTTAGTCACTGGCTGAAAAAAGGCTTGGAGGGAAACTACCTGGGTACTACACAATGGGGTGCTTTCTCACATGCCATTAAAATTAAAACCAAAGGCTCTGAGTCCTTTGAAAGCATGCAAAATCACAGCAGGGCATGACATCAACACAACAGGAAATGTGCATGTCACTATACTGTATCTGTATATTTTGGTGCATCACTGGGCCCATATCATAGAAAAATGGTTGTAATTTTATTTTGCAAAAAAGGAGTTTTATGTAGTATGTAAAGATAACTTAAGTTTTCCACTCCCCTAGAATCAGCCTGTTTTAAAGTCACTGTGTGATGTCACAACCCATGGAGCATTTAGGCCTGAGCTGCTTTTGCATCAAAGTACATTAGATGGTGGCCAATCGCAACAGTGTTCGTTTACATATATACCGGTCTTAAAATCACAAAAAAAACCCCAAAAACTGTTAAAAAAAGGCTGGAAAATACTTATGAAAATTTAAGAATTGAAAAGAAAAAGTTTTTTTGCTACATAAATCTACCCTGCTCCCCAGGTGCTTTTCATAGTTACATATATATCTATGTGTATATATATATATATAGCAGGGAGCAAGTGGAACATTGGTGGTCTCATTTAATCCTGACATCTAGTGTCTTTGCTATTGTGTGTGTGTGGTGTCATCATCATACCAGTATCTTTAGGAACTCTCTATGGTCTTCAGGAAAAGATTGAGTCTGATGAGAGATTTAAAAAAATATGTCTAAATCATTTGAAATACACCATTCAACTGCAAGGAAAATCATCTACAAGTGGCACAATTTAAAAAAAACTGCCATTTTATCCAGGACTGGCTACCCCAGCAAATTCAGCCAGAGAGCAGGCCATTTGATTCATTACAAAAACTTTTGTGTGTAAGTGTTAAACAATTTATGTCCCTGGTTTTTAAATATTGTATTTCAGCTGTGTATGTCTGAAGCCATGTACAAATGGGTCTATCCATCACAAACTTTGATTTTATGACCACAGCCCACAAAAAGGTTTATATTTATAGTGGCAAAACAGTTGATTTTTTTTATCTTTTCTGAACAGTCCCAGAAAGTTCTAGAAAGATCTACAAGAATTCTGGACAATTCTATTAACTTCTGGATGATTTTCACAAATCCAGAATATTCTGGAAGTCTGCTTCACATTTAAAGTGAATGGAGGATGCTCTTGAAAACAGATAAGCTTTAAAATGTCATTGCCCTGAGCACAGAAGCAAAGTTTTTGTGGAGCAACAGCTATTTTGGGTTTATTTCAGGCATAAGGGATTGGAAAAACACACTCTGTACCCAAAAGTAAAACAGAAATCTGTTGCCTAGTAATCTGAATGAGACTGGACAAATTTGACCTATACAAAAGGCATGTCAGAAAAAAAGCCTTTACTCTCCAAACAGTACATCAGAGCAGGATTTAAGTTTGCAAAAGAACATATGTGCAAAACCAGGCCTTTTGGAATAATGTAGATGGTGCTGTTTGGCCACACTAACAATACACATGTGTAGTGTAGGCCCAAGACAGCATTTCAGGAGAAGAATACTAGCTTCTGAGACCAAGGATGTACTTACTTTTTATATTTGTTGTAATAAATGACTGAAAACGCTGCTTTCTCTTGTAGTTTTGTTGATCAACTTTGTAGGTATAGCATTAAAGAGGGTGTACTGCGTGAAGGCCTTAGGCTCCTATTTTAATAGTTTAAAGTGAAGTGAAAATTTGTCATTGTGAACACACTTAAGCACCACAGGATGGTACCTTGCTCAAGGGTACCTCAGTAGTGCCCGGGCTGGGACTCAAACCTGTGACCTTCCGGTCCCAAAGGCAGTGTCCTAACCACTAGGCCACCACTGCCTGAGACGCAGGGGAACATTGGTGGTCTTATTTAATCCTGACATCTAGGGTCTTTGCTATTGTGTGTGTGTGGTGTCATCATCATACCAGTATCTTTAAGAACTCTCTATGGTTTAAAGCCATTGATCTGAGCAGTGAGAATCTTTCTGCAGCAAAAGCCTAAGTGAACATGCAAATAAACAGGAAAGCCGTGAAAAGAATGAAGATTCGTTTGTAAAAAAAGTAGTCAATGGAGTGTGAGCTGGTTAGAAGACACATATTTGGGTCCAGATTTCTCCTCCCTCCCTCCAGTCACTGCATATATATGTGTGAAGCTCCATCAGCACCTGATTAGCACTTACCAGGCTAAGCAGATAATAATTTTCTCAGACTGCTTCACAGTACTGTGTATGTATAATTACTCAAATAGCAGTTAGAAATTGTGTTGATTGTGCTAGTGGGACACAGCATATGTCTTCTGGTCCACCTCTGGCCGTTAAAACGTGACCAAAGTGGCTGTGCAGCTTTCCGGCACAGTCTGGATGGCCAGCTGCTGCCACAGGCCAGGCACCCTGTGTGTACCATTATTCTCGTAATCCGCAGTAATTCTGTCTGTGGCCTGTTTTGCCATGAACCAATCCCCCAGTACCCCACCCCCTCCCCCAAACCGGCCTTCAGAGCAAATTATTTCAAGTTTCAGTTTTCAAACATCTGATATAAGTTTAAAACTGGCCACTTTATTAGAAACACCTACATTGAGCTTCCACTCACTGGCCACTTTAATAGAAACACTAACCAAATGCATCCACTCATGGGTCATTTTATTAGAAACACTCACCTTGTAAACCCACTCACTAGCCATTTTAATAAGAACACCTTACTTGTATTTCCAATCACTGGACATTTTATTAGAAACACTGGACCTTGAGTGTGTTCACAATGACAAATAGTCACTTTCACTTTATCAGCCCCCTTCTGCCCCACTCATCATTGGTCAGTTTCTGTCTCCAGGGACAGATATGATTTAACACAGACAGTTTAGGTCCCAAAGGTGTTCAGTGGCGCTGGTGAATGTTGTATTCGTTATTTCTAAGTATCGAACAGTTGAGAAAATTATTGTCATAGGTTTTCAGGACAGTTTTGCATTTCATATTCTTAAAAAAAAATATTTGTGCTATTTATTATATCAACTAACAGTTGAATATAGACGCTTATTACACTTTAAAAGCATTAATACAAATTTAAATGTATTTAACCAAAAGCCAGCTTAATAATAATAATTAATAATATTAAGATTTTAATACTTCTTAATTATGCAGTATTAATACATATGTTGTATGCAATTGTTTTTTAATAAAAATCGCAGAACGGGTACCATCTGGACGCTTCAAATGGGGAAAACTACATATCCCGTGGACCCAAGCGCGTCACGCCTTTACGGACATGCGCACTGAGGTGCGGCGCAAATAAAAACGACGGTGACGTCATCCGCATCCAACAATCTCATTCTTTTAAAGTGAGCAGAGAGCGGAGCAGCATGGGGATCTGTCAGAAGCAACAAGGTAAGACTCTTATCAACGCGCGCACACGCACGTGACGGGCAATTTAAACTTTAAACATACACGAAAGTGGGTAAATGTGACCAATGTGGTCGCGCAGGGTGGAGGGGATGGGTGCGACGCTGACGGAGCGACAGAGGTGCGACGCTGCTTGATCAGATCTGCAGAAACGAAACAACTGAAGCACGAGGGAAAAAGTTAAACAGCATGATTCATTTGGGGTCTTTGTTTTCTTTTCTGCCGTGTTGTTTTCACTTGCTTTGCTGCGGGGTTGTTTGGGCAGGTGTGTGATTGCCTGAAACTTTATCGCCTCTTATTATTAGGGGCAGCAGTGCAGCTTGTTTTTGAGGCTATAACTCTGGCTGTACCGCACAGGTGGGGCGCACAGGTCAGTCTGTAGTGCAGGTAGTTTGGGGGTTTCTGATGTTTAGCCAGTGAACGTGTCAGTAATGCAATATAAGAATAAATAATTAATTGTTTCATTTTAAAATCAAAATCTGAATTAAAAAAAATGTCATGTCACATGAGCTGCAATTTTAATCATATTCTGTATTTTGATCTTGAAGTTAAATAAAAAAATCGAATAATTCATAGCTTCTGAATTAGTGCGCTGGCACATTAAACTTGGCTCTTAAGTCTACAAAATTGTGTTTTTTGGGCTCTGGGTGGAATAAAAAAAATAATTTTAAGAAAACAATCACATTGCGATCTAAATACTGTTTAAAAAACCCACAGAATTTTCCCCAAAATTGTTTAGCCATTTTGTTATATTTATTTATCTGACCAGATGAGGACGGGCTCCCCTTCTGAGCCTTGGTTTCTCCCGAGGTTACTTCCTACAGCTTAGGGAGTTTGCCCTCACCTCTGTCACCTTTGGCTCTTTGGGGGCTCGGACCCGGTTTCTGTAAAGCTGCTTTGTGACCACGTCAGTTGTAAAAAGTGCTAAAGAAATAATCTTTACTTGACTATTTGAGCACACGTCTGTCAAATTCATCAAACCACAAGATTTCATTCACAATGCCTCTGAGGACAGTGCGTGGGGGAGGAGGCAGGTTTTATGCTGTGGACACTCCCACTCTACGATGATCATTATCTTTTTTTCTACTGCGAAGTTTATAATCATCTAAATGCAACAGGTAGATTTTTGCTTAATTTTTTAACAATGATGTAAAAAACTCTGGAGAAAACTCTCATCTGTCAATTTCTTATATTTTATCTCCTTATTATCTCCTAAAAAGTCTCACATTCATAAAAAGTACTTTTGCACAAACATCTTGAGTGTGTAAATTCTACTTAAGTGATTTCTTCCTAAGAACAGTTGGTGAATGAGGCCTGTTATTTAGCTGTGAGTACAAGTAATGAGAAAAGTAAAAGATTCAAACTGTTATTTTCCACTGCCTTTAGTTAAACAAACTCCAATGTGATCTACGTTTGTCATGCACTTTTCTCTGTATTTCATGTAATTTGATTTTTTTCCTGATTGTGTGCTTTTTCTTGTTATTCTCAGATTTTCTCTATAAAGCACATTGAATAAACACTGTGTATGATCATGTGCAATATGAATAAACTTGCCTTGCTTAACGTAATAAAAAAAATCCACTTGTGAGCTCCTAGAGGTTCACCCACAGTAAAACAGTACAAAACGTGATCACTTTAGACCAATCTGGATGAGGCCTGCAGCGCTTTTCCTTATACTGAATGTAGTATTTATGTAGAAGCATGTACAATTGACCTGCTTTCTTGTCTGCTCTGTTTTGGCACATGCTGTCATGAAATAATGTAAACACTGTTTTCGTTTGGCTAATTTTCTGTTGTCATGCTGTAGTTCAAGCTGCTGACCGTCCCAGTAAATTGACCTGGGGTTAATGTCCATTCCATGTGTGTAGAGCTAAGAGACATAACAGGTGCTTTATTGCTTTTGGCCTGGTTGTTGTTGTTGTTTTTGTTGTCCTATTTTAACCCCTGACCGACTGAGCCGCCCACCCAAAGCTAGAGTTTGTTACTCGTTATGTTGTTCTCGCAGAGCCGATACTGCAGAAGGCTACAATATGCAGATGAGCCCTGAAACCAATCAGTGTTGTTTACTGTGTGCTTTTGAGCATCCTGACCAATCGCATCTTCAGACGAGAATCTGTGAGTGTTTTGATAAATCGGGTTATGTAAAAGAAGCTGACAACGGTGAAGCAGTTTCAGAACAGGTGTGTGGTGAGTGTGTGAAATGCTCCCCATTTACCATCTCTTGTGAAAACTGCTATCAACACCACCTGTCCGTGTGCGGTCTATCAGAGAACAGCGTGTTGGGAAGGTGGAGGGGCTTATGATATGGGTATGTCCACTCGGAAATGATCATTTCTTCCCACTGAAAAGCTTAACGCATAGAGCTGAACGATTAATCACAATTTGAAAGAATGCAACTTTCAGATTGAGAAGGCTGCAATTTTAATTATAACCTATATTATAATGAATATTTTGGTTTTTCGAGCTTAATAATAGTGAGTGAAAAATGAGTTTTTCGGTGTAAAAAAGGGACTGGGTGAAAAACAATTTTTATTTGAAAACAAATGCAATGAGTTAATTAATCCCAGATCATTCTGCCCTGATATGTATAAAGTTCTGCATAAAAGGTGTAATGTTGTATTAAAAGGCCCTTCCGTGTCAGGTCCCCCAGTTCATATTTTCTTCCTATTCAATTCATGGAACTTAAATCCTGTAGCTCTACTGCAAGGTGGACAGTGGTGGCACAGTGGAAAGGACCTTGTCCCTGTGAACAGGTTACAGGTTCAAGTCTTAACCTGGGTACCACTGAGGTACCCTTGAGAAAAGTGCCATCCTACTACACTGCTCCCAAGGCACTGTTGATAAATGCCAGCTCCGCCGAGTGAGCACATGTAATGGGTTAAAGGCAGCGATCACATTTTATTGTGGTGCATTTTGTGTGATTAAGAGCGTTCAAAATTCTTTTTAAGTCTCACCAATCGTTTATTTTTCACTGGGTTGGAGGTGAAATTTGTCCTGAACATCCCAGAATCCCCAATGATCATTAGCAGCACTTATATCAATGTTAACATATGATCATTGTTAAATTTTATGTCAATAGTTTTTCTGAATGTTTTACAGCCATTTTCTTACCCACAAATGAAGAATCTTTTTACATTTTTTTTTTTAGTTTTGGGGCTTTCAGGGGTGCCCAACTCTTGGAGGGAATTAGGGGATCTTGCTTAAACACACCCGAGTCCACTCCCTTGTTCTTTGCCAGTTTGTATGAAATGTGTTCGTTTGAAAAGACCATTGAAAAATTTCACAGTTCTGCATGGAAAGCTTCAGATACAGGTTTTCTGGTTTTCCGGTATCTCTGAGTGAAAGTGAAAGCCAGATTATGTGATACTCACACACTGTGAACAATGAGCAGTGAATTTGTCATTTTGTCATCAACATACACACCAGAAGTAGTGGGCTGCCACCTGCACCTCGTGGGCAACTTTGGGGTTCCTTGCCACAAGGCACAAACCCTCTTCTCTAGCCACTAGGCCATGACTGCCCCCTAGAGTGCGTTGCAGTGTTTTTATTCATTCTGCCAGATTGTAATACATTACAGGAAGTGTAGGGGGCGATATGACTTTTTTTTTTTATTGTTTTGTTTAAAAACACTTGATCACAAAAATATGATCATGTTTATATGATGCACATGGTCATTCTGACAGATTGCAGTAAAACTTAGGAACCATAGGGGGTGATTATGTCCTCTTGTTTTTATATGTTTAGGCCTACTTTTAATGTCTGTCCGAAAAATGGGTTATGCGAATAATCAACAATAACTGACAGACCATTACCACAATAATAAACAGTGACTGCTCAAGACTTGGGTAAATCCAAATGAGTCAGGTGACCATGAGATAAGAAACTGCATTGGTGTTTTTTAATGAATGAACAGCTCCCAGTATGCATCTCTTGTGTCATGCAGCAAAAATGTTCCCGTGTGTGTTGGAGAGTGCATCAGAGGGGGAGAATCACAACAATCACAATGGTCCACAGCAGGTGTGTGTGTGTGTGTGTGTGTGTGTGAGAGAGAGAAACGTTATCAGGCCGATGAGCTCATGCTGACATTTAAACCACCTCAATGTTTGGGAATGCCTCGGCTATGCCAGGAGCTGATAGTGAGACTGTTTTCACTGAACTGATCAGATTCTTACCCACACTCCTCTCTGGCAGATACAAAACACAGCAGACCTTTAGCTGCATGGATACCACAAAAAAAAACAAAAAAAACATCCTGATTGGAAAAGATTTCAGACAATTTATTTTACAACCTCAAATCCAAAAGAGTTGGGATACTGTGTAAAATATCAATACACAGAATGCAGATATCTGCAAGTTTCATAAACCCATATTTTATTCATAGCAGAACATGGAAAACATATCAAATGTTTTAAAGTAAATTAATGTACCACTTTGCCAGACTCTCATTGCAACACCAACTTCACAGGAGAGACTGAGTGACGCTGTTCACAAAGAACCAACTGTGTCTGTCACATTTTTCTACGTAATCTGTCTCACCTAACTGCTGGTCTGCATTTTCTGGTATTTCTTAAATATTTAAAGTATTTTTCATTACTTTTTTCAGCATGTTTGAGAGATGTCTTACGTCATTAGCATTTATTTAAGACTTTTTTTTCTTTGCAAAACACTGGAACAAGAGAAAAGACAAGGGAATGTGCACAACCTTCTGTACAGTAAAACAGTCTAAAAAATGACTTGTCATGATGTAAATAATGTCAGGTCGCTGTATACTGAAAGAATCTGGCAACATTGTGAAGCAGTGAATGTTGTGGAACACTGTGACCGGACTGTTCCAACACAGTTCTACAACAGTGTGACTGAGGGAGAACATTGTAGAAGAGTATTAAATAAGGAGGAAGAGCTTTCAAGAATAGTGGAAAAAGAGAGAATGTTCTAGAACAATAGGAAAAATAAGGAGCATTCTAGAACAGTGCGAAAGAGGAAGGGAATTATAGAACAACGTGAATGAATTTCTCATATTGATACTTCAGACGCCCAAAAGCCCCAAAAGCAAAATTTGGGGTGGGTCTCTGGAAAAATGTTGTTCAACTCTTTAATTTTTGTATAATTTTTCAGTTTGGCCCATACAACCTCTCCCTCCTCCCAAGGGTTTCTGCAGGTTTCAACAAGTTAAGTTTAAGACTTTGTAAGAATAATTTCACATCCACAGTTCTAGAATTACTGACAAATTATTCACATTCACATCTCCTCACTTCTTAACTCAAGAAGCGTGAAGAGACTGTTGCGTTTAGACCAAGTCTTGGGAAAACCTTAAAACTGTGTAAGGGCAGTATGTTTTCTGGAGAATTTTAACTGTGATTTGATGCTTTTCTGATTTTTCATTTGACTTTAGTGCCTTTACACCAAGCTTGAACAACTTTAGCATCTTCTTTTGCACTCACCCAGATACTAATGTGAAGTTAAATAAAAGGACCTTATGAAATCCTTATGAACTGCCACATTACTTCATAAACCGTCCATTTTAATATACAGAGAAATTCAGAGTGGTTGGCAATTTATATCAGCTATCAGTCCTGCCTTGCTCTCGTTTTTAGTCTTATTACACTGTGCTACACCTGGACTGTTGAAAGAGAACTACAACATAGAACCAATACACACTGTGCCATCAGAGAATTTTGAGTTATCAAAAAAATTTAATAAAAAATGGCATAGAAACATGTATGTTTTACACATTTAAGACTTAAATATAACCTTTTTAAGACCTACTGCATGAAATCTGAATGTTTTTAAGACATTTTAAGGCCTTAAATTCAGATTTTCAAATTTTGGACATTTTAAGACTTGGCAGAAACCCTACCACCCTCCTACACACAATTGTGCCAGAATCTATAATGGTGTATAAAAAGGGGGAGAGAACATTGGAGAACTGTGTGAATGGGGGAGAACACTGTGGAGGAGTTTTGGAACAGCGCTTCAGTGGAGGCTTCAGTTTAGTAATTGATTCTGCAGATGTTGAGGCGGGGCTTCCGGGAGCCATTGTTTGACTCAAGGTCAGTTCTGATCTGACCTCACACAACAGCACACAGCCATGAACTTTACCTGCAGTTCTGCTGATAAGAGGTCAGGAAAGTCACTGCTATGATGTCACTGCTATGATCACAGAGGGCAAAACCATACTGTGCATTAAGAGCAGACTAGTCCAGACGACATTACTGTGGTAAATTTGAAGAGAAAATCTTTTATGATCTGAATTTAATGGAACATTATGGTTGCATGTACAGTCTTGGATTTCTTTTCAAGAACAAATTACCTCTATATAAATAAAACTTATGTTAAACTGAAAACATTTAAATAAACAGTATTTAGGTTTTTAAACTAAAGTAGTACATTTCTATTGCACATTTCTATGCCTTTTGCTTTGGACTAAACACATTTATCTTTGTCAAAGCAAACCCAACATATTTTCAATGAAAATGTAAAGATCCCATGGACAAATGTGTGGGAATCCAAATTTGGGAGTTCTGTATTTCATAGAATAGCAAAGTAAATATACAAAAATATTTTATGGGTCCTTACTATACAGCTTTTAGCAAATTCTCTTCTCCAGAGCAAGGACAACAGTGCTTTGTAGTCCATGTCTGTTCTTCGATCAGTAAAGCTAAACCCATCAACAGCTGACATTCTACTAAGATACTACTAGCTAAGTTACACACCATAACAAACCCTGCCAAACTGGTAAACCCACCAGCTTTAAAAGACTTTTTCCAGAAAAGTGGGGACCTTGTGTAAAATGCAGTTCAACCCAAAATCTGATTTAACATTATTTTTATTTTACTCTCTCTCTTAGTGCCCCTTTATCCTTTCTGTCTGTCTGAGCTGCTGTGACCAGCAATTTTCTCTGGTATCAATAAAGTTTTCCTAATCTGAATCTGCAATTTATAAATTCTCTTGAAATTTTATTAAACCAACAAAAGAACAAAGGAATAACATTTAATATTTTGGCAAATCCATTTTCATCAAAACAAATTTTGAATATGATGTCTGTAACATGCTCAAAGTTGATACAGAGGCAAAATAAAAGGCAAACGTTTATAGAATATTCAGTTTGCGCCATCTTGAAACAGTCCACAGTAAGTAAGTAAGCTGGAAACAGACGAGGGATCATGATTGGATATAAAAGAAGCATCCACCAAAGGCCCAGTCCCTTCAATGAAAGATGGGTCACCACTTTGTCAGTCAGTTCAAAAAGAACATTTCTCAGCTCAAGATTGTAAAGAATTGATATCTTTTATCATCTACAGTACATAATATTGTGAAAAGATTCAGGAAATCCAGAGAAATCTCAGTCCCTTTAGGACAGGGTGTTCAAACTCCAGTCCTGGAGGGCCAGAGTCCAGCACAGTTTGGTGATTTCCCTAATCAAACACACCTGATTCAACTTACCTGCTAAGTGCCAGGTTTAGTGAGTGTGTTTGAGGAGAGAATGTACTAAGTAGTGCTGGGCACTGGCCCTCCAGGACCGGAGTTTGACACCCCTGCTCTAGGACAAGGCTGAAAACCTCTGTTGAATGTATATGACCTGTGAGCCCTCAGAAGTCACTTAATGAGCAACAGGCTCTGGATGACTTCAGAAAACTTAATGTAGTCCACCACTGCTTTAAGAAATGAAACCTGAAACTCTGTTACACAAAGAGAGAGCCACACTTCAGTTCTATACAGTAAGGCCCAGTCCACACGGGCATTCAAATCTCATAGGTGAATAGCGCTCTGAGCAACGTAGGTGTTTTAGCTGCGGTTTGTAGCTGTGTTGATTCTCTTGAATAAGACGCTACATTTGCGTTTGCTTGCTTCTTGAACGCCAACTTGCAGTCCACACTGTAATTCTGTGTGTTCACCTGTGGGGGCAGTAATCAGTGTTTTTTAAAACTGTGGGGTTTGAGCTTTATCCTGCACTGTATTGGTAAAATATGGATCAGTTGGCTTTATTTAGACCTAAACCTTGACATCATTGTGTTAAAAAATCTTTTTGATACAATGAAAATATTGTCGCGGCTACTGGGATCACACTCTGACTAAAAGATCATGGGATGGCTGTAGTCCTCCAGAGCTAAAAAATGGCATGTAAACACAATAAAGACGTTTGTGCTTATCAGGCTTTCAGCAGAAGCTGCATGCAACTTTTTTTTGACGCCATCCAATCGCGAGCCCCGAAAGCCTGTGTGGTTGGTCTGGTTCGCCACAACATGCAGAAAAACATCTGAGTTTCATCTGCGCTCACCTGACACCACGTATGCCAGAAAAGCGCTTAACTCGGACGTCCGTGTGGACAGGGCCTAACGCTGCCGAGTTCTCTGGACCATGTGCTCATCTCAGATCTCCGAAAGACAGACGAAATGTGTACTGTGGTCCAATGAGACTCCCATGTTTCATGGGAGACTTGCGTATATGTAAAGATTCTGGAATTTCAGAGAAACACATGCTTCTTCAAAATGATGTCTTTTCCTAGGAAGTTCATGATTATTTCAGCAAGATAATGCCAGGCCTCATTCTACATGTGCTACAACAGCATGGCTTTGAAGACACCGAGTGTTTGTGCTTGACTGGCCTGCCAGCAGTCCAGATCTGTCTCCTATTGAAAATGTATGGCACCTTACAAAGACCACAAACTGTTGAGTGAATGACTCTTTATTGCCATAGCCTCTCTGCCATAATGTCATGGAGTTGTCATGCTGTTTTTCTAAAAACCTGAATGGCCTAATCTGCTCATTGTGGCAAATCTTGAGTTATATAAATGTCATTTTGGAGCGTTCCTATTGGTCATTGGTCATCATAAAATTGGTACATTGTTTCTTGAAAATGTAATCTTTTTTTAAACAGCCATCAAAAAGGAGAATTTTAGAATTGTATAGCAAAACAAATATGAGAAATTTGCATCTTAATGTGTTTGTTTATTCATTTAATAAATGGGACAGGGTAGAGGAGGGGGCCGGGTGGTTACTTAAGCTGAAAAATTAGTCCATCACATGACCACAGAACCTGAAAATGCAACCAAGCATGAATCTTCTTAATTCTCGTCTGGATAAAACACTTGTTAGGGACCCAGGCAGCTGTATTGAGCTGCACGTGTGTGTATGCGTGATGTCGAGCAGTAGCCTGTAGGAGTTCTGCTCTTCTGGGAGCATTTTATGGCCATACCTGTAACCGGAAGAGCTTGTTTTGTCCATATTCTTTGCTTTCTCTCAGATTCAGGGTGATCTCTCCTTGCTGTGTTTAATGAGGCCTGTAATGTCGGGTGTGTATTCCGAATGCTTGCATCATGCCTCACACCAGTTTTCACAATCTGTCTCTTCAAGCACAGGCTGCTGTCCTTCAGAAATTACCTTACTGAACATGAAAAAGTCTCCTGCTATATCTGTGATATCTTTACAGCCTCTATGCTTTTTTTTGGCCCAATAGGTCCTCTCTGGCTTCACCCACTAGGAGGGTGAAGGCGAGCATGTGCTTACTTTAAGTCATGTGAAGCTCTACCTGTATCATTTTGTCATTGGACAGTTTCAAGGCCTTGGAGGTGAAGGTTGAATGCTAGTTTTGCTATGGAAGCTAACAGACGTGATGGGGAGTGGGAGGGCCGCACTACCAAACTAGAAACCAAAACGTTTTTTGTTCTTTTGGACTCCTGGCCATGGCTGCGGCACCACCAGGGATATAAAAGGAATTTAGGTTTTTTTCATCATCTACAGTGCCTAACAAAGATCCAGGGAATCCAGAGAAGTCTCAAACTGTGTAGGGCAAGGCCAGAAACCGCTGTTGAAAATGCAAAGCATGAGAAACCATCATGCTACTGTGATAAATAATGCAACATGGGCTCAGGAGGACTTTGGAAAACTGTTTTCACTTAACACAGTCTGCTGCTGCATGAAGAAATGTAACCTTAAATTCTGTTACACAAAGAGAAAGACATACAAAAATGGGCTAAAATTCCACTTGCAAAACTGCATCATTTAGTCTTCATTTTTCCCAACTTTTTTGAGTGTGTTGCATCAAGTTATACATTTGTTGATATATATATATTTATATTGTTCAGTGAAAACATTGAAAATCCTTTTTTTGTTCTAGTTTAAAACAAAAAATCACATTCTTATTTTTATTGCATCTTACACTGTCCTAACTTGTCTATGTACATTCTAAGATAAGTATGTTGTTAAATCTCCTATAGAAATACTTTTTTTGGAGATAGGAGGGCTTATTCTGACTGACTGTGTATAGTGGGCACCAAGACGTCTGTGTAGACCCCTGGTCTACAATGACACTACTCTGCCTTGAGTGCACTTCTGTGCATGTTGCATGTGTGTTTTATAATGACTTTTGTTGAAGTGTGCGGTGAGGTGAGTTATGAGCGTCACACCTCTGATGGAACAGAGTGTGTCCTGTTCTGACACGCCCAAAAATGAACACTGCAGTTCTTCTTGGAGCTGTTTATCAAAACACTGCAAAGAATCTTCTTATATGAACAAACTGGCTCACAACCTATAGACGTGGTAAAATACTGTGGTGTTCTGAGCTTTCACTGATTAGGTTCTGAATCCCAAACGCACTGTACAGCTGATTTTCTCAGGGCTGTGTTAACCTTTTAATCAACTTCTCTTGATTGAGGTTATTCATTAACACTGATCTTTAGTAATTTTGCAGTTTTGTGTTTTAAATTAGCGCTTAAGTTGTTGCTGCCAATTGTTATATTGCGACTACATATTTTTGCATTAATTTTACTATCAATGTTATTTTTGTCTTCTATATTTTTTTCTTTTTTTGTGCTCAACTATTTAGAGCACACAGGATATCCTTTACTTGTAGATTACACACACAAGGCTTTATGGTGTGTTGTACTGGGGCTACACAATTTTTGTCTGCTGATCGTTATCACAATACAGATCCCTGCAATAATGGTTTGCAGAAGAATTAGCCTCTAACCTGGGGCAGGGTACATGTATGTAGGTTAAATTAGCAAACCGGCTGAAAACAGGCTGTCTTTAAAGCTTAGTTTACGTATATGGACTGTATAGATGGGAGGGAAAAATGTACATTTTGAAAGTTAGACGATGCTCTACAGTGGTCATTTTGTCTCCGGTTAGTTGATGTGACATAAAAACAATTGGTGTTGATGTAGACAAAAACCTCTGCCCACACATCTTTAACCTTTAGCTGACACCATCTTCCACCTCCAGAACATAACTTACCTGATGCATCCCACTGTGAGCTGATTCGTTCTCGTTTGGATCTCATTTGCATTACGTTTTTGCACCATCGGTCTAAATATTTCATTTTACATCATTTTAGACCATTTCTACTGATGTGTTCATCATAAAATTGTCACAGTGTAAAGGGCAGCTGATATCTTTATGATTTAAAAAAGAAAAAAGTACTTTCTATCTTAGAGACAGTGACCAAATTGGTGTGTTATAAGGGATAAAGAGAGGTTTGAAAATGGTCATGAAGAGATGAATTATAAATCCCACATACATGCTATTAGAGACTTCAGGGGGCAAGTAGTAAACACAAGAAATATGTAGAATTTGAAGCCTTTAAGCAGATTTTAGCTTCACGCTAAGAGTTTTTACTCTTGCACTTTGTTACAATCTGTGAGCATAAACAGGGTGTTGTGGGATAATCCTGCAAGAGGGGAAAGGCCTTTGCCGGGAGAAAGCCCCCCGTTAACACTTTAGTCTAGACAGTCATTACTGAGGGCCATGGTACTGAGAGGGTAATCCCCACACTCCCTCACAAACATCCCAGTCATAACATTAACACCACTGATCGGTGAAGTGAAAAACATTGATAATCTGGCCATTTCTTTACAATAACACCTGTCAGCGGGGTTGGGATATATTAGGCAGCAAGTCAACAGTCAGTTCTTGAAGCTGATGTGCTGGAAGCAGAAAAAATGGTCAAGTGTAAGGATCTGAGCCACTTTGACAAGAGCCTTATTGTGATGGCTAGACGACTCCAAATCAGAGCATCTCCAAAACAGCAAGTCTTGTGGAGTGCTCCATGTATGCAGTAGTTAGTACCTACCAAAAGTAATTCAAGGAAGGACAACTGGCGAATTGGCGACAGGAACATGAGCACCCGAGGCTCACTAATGGTTTAATACGCTGTTGATTTTCCTAAATGTACTTTCTGTATAAGCACTTTAGTTCCAATTCTCCAGTGACATTAGCACATTTTAACATCAATCTCAATTGGGTTTTTATTGTTGAGAAATTCACACTGATGGTTCCGATTACTGAGCAAGCTGAGGGTGACAAAAACAAGAAAAAGCTCCGTAAAGCTCAAGGAAGAAACATTGGAAAGAACCACGACTCCGATGTCCATCCCTGGTTGACACAGGATAACCCAAGAGAATTAAAAAGTAAGTAACAGTGCTGACCAGCAGCGATCATTTGAAGAAGGCACTAGATGGGTTGTAGGTTTGCGTTGTGGTTAAACAGACCTGGAGGTCAGATGAGCAGGAGACCCCAATGATGGTCACTCTGGTCAAGGATTCAGGTGAGCCAGATGGATGATCATTTTGATTCATTTTGAGTCATTTGATCTGCGAGGATGAGCAGTAGATCCCCTTGGAGAAGATGAAAAAGAGCAGCGTTAGTTACTTGTTAGACATGCAGTTAGCATGATGCTAACTGGTGGGATATATGCTTCATTACTTGTTCACTACATTGGCCTCTTAACTCTAGTGCAATACAAAAATGGAAACTTCACACACCACATACGTCTTGGGTAATGGCCTTATTTGGAATCAGGAGGCAATTGTGAGAGTTTGATTTTTGGCTGACATTTTGAAGCTGTAATCAGTCCTGCTGTGTACAAACCGATATCACTGCACGAATATGGTGACCCTTATTCTGACCCAGGCCTGACCCCTGTGATCGGTATGGGTCCGTGATAAGGCAGGGTCAGGGAGAGGAGCACATGCTGTCTGGATTTTATTTTTGTCTCAAAAACAGTAATACGATCTGCTGTTGGACACAAAAGCTCTCATCACTGCTTCCACTGCTGCTCGAAATTCTGGGTAAATGAAGGGATATAAAATCTGATGGTCAGTGCACATCACATTTAAGTCTGTGTTTCTGTAGGGAAACACAGGTCACTAATAGACACAGAAAGAATCTTTCCCTAGCCACTTTATCAGAAACCCCGCCCCTGTAGCTCCACCTTGCTGGTGTGCCATTAGAAACTGTTGCACAGTTTGTGTTGGCCATGCTGTAGTCATTTACATTTACATTTGTTCATTTGGCTGACAAAGCGACTTCCAGGACAGAGGAAACAGTCAAGCATTAGCACTGCATAGGGCAACAAGGAAGTTCAACGCATTTCTTGTAATTGTAAAATAAATTACAGACTGCAACTACTATAATAAATGCATACGCCAGGTGTTTACAGTAACTACCGACAGCAACTACTACAATAAATACATATGCCAGGTGCTACAATAACTACTACAGTATAACCAGTTGACAAGTGCTACAGTAAAATTAAGTGGAACTTTTGCTACCTGATAACCAAATGGATGTCCCCCAGATAGTATAGTTCATACGTGACCTATGTGCTGAGGTGGGGGCAGAACAGTTGAGCCGCTTTTTGAACGTGAAGAGCGACTAAGCTCATCTTGTGTCACTGGACGGCTCATTCCACCATTGAGGAACAATGAAAGAGAAGAGTCTGGAGTGGTGTTTCCAGTCTCCAACCACTTGTCCCTTGCTGATCTGAGTCCTTCACTAGTGGTCAGTTTTTGACCATAGATCTGATATTTTGGTGTTCCACTATAAACCATCTCATTTGTACCAGTGCCTTACACTCATGTCATAGCTGGCGCTACCTACCACCCAAATAATTTATGGTCAATATTGGGAAGCTGACCAGTGAGGAGTGGGATAGAGGGAGGCTGATAAACTGTGCAGAAACAGATTAATGGCAACAGGTGTAGGTGTTTCTAATAAAGTGGCCAGTGAGTGGAGACACAAGGGAGATGTTTCTAATAAAGTGGCCAGTGAGTGAATTGCACAAGGAAATTGTGAACTGTCTGTAGATGCAGAACAGGCTGCTATGGGTGGAGCTTAATTCTCCTATCGGAAATCAGTGTGTAGGAGTGGGTGGGGCAGGTGAAAAGAGGGAGGGTGCTGAGCGACCGGGAACATCTGTCTGTGTGGTGTGTGTGCGTGCGGGCATGCAGTGTGTGTGAGACTCGGCTGAGTGAGGAAGCAGCTACATGTTAAACCCTAATGTGGATTTTGAATGAGGGGCTTTGCTGTAACCTGCTTTTGGACTGCTGGATTTGATCGTTGGATCTATAGGGTCTTTTCAGAGTGTTTTCCCACTGTGGGAATGGTTGCGATTTGATTCTGCTGCTGTGTGGATTAATCGGAGATGTTTGGATGTGTAGAAATGCTGCCGTTCATCAGCTGTAGCCCAGACATCATTAATTGGGACTAGTTGACTTCAGCTGGACTTTTCAAGCATTTCCAGACCAGGTGAGAGGTAAGCTTGCTACATTAACATCTATCCATTGCCACTACAGTTACTGTAAGGCTATGCGTGTGTGTGTTTGAGGGACATCTGTTTGGCTGTGGTTTTTGGTTGAAAGTTACTTTGCTTGGGGTAGAGGGATTTATGGATAGTTGTATTTGTGGTTAGGGGCAGCTTGAGCTCGCTCTGAAGCAGAATCACTGTGTTTAATATGAAAACCTTTAGGCACATGGGTCATTTAACAACATGCTGTAGATGCTATACACGCTTTTCTAACCTTTATTCAGTTTAGTTCTAATGGAACTGTGTGCGGTTTCTGTGAAGGTGCCAGTTAAGTCAGCTTGACCTGATTTTCTGAGCTGGCTTAGAAAACAAAATGGCAATTTTTAGGCGAAAATCGACCACACGATGACAAACACCCCATGAGCTCATGTATCAGAGCCTACCACATGCTTTAGGAAAAGCTGATATATTACAGTAATGACCATGAATTACTGTTACATATGACCAAACACACAGACTTGGACAGTCCTCCTAAGGCACATTTTTTTTATTTTGTATTTTTCCGTTTATTTATTACTTTAATAATGTATTACTTTTAATAAAGTCCAGTGCTGGAAGTGATGGTAAGCTGCTGCCTTTAGCTGCCCTGATAAACAATATGATCTGTAATCTCTAGAGGGGATGTTCACATTAACGAAGAGAAACTCATCCTGATGCATTTGGGGAAAGTACCAACTTGTGATCCCCGTTACAGTAACAATATAGTTAATTAAGCTTTTTTTTGTATGACCGCATTGAATTAATAGCCAATTCATTAAAATCTGACTTTCTTAAAAGCACTCCAATAATTCCCGAAATCCGCCCTATTGACCCTGTTTAAATGATTTCGACTTTTTCGAGATTTTGTGACCCTCACCTTCAAAACTGACCACTGTCCAAGCTGACTGTGCATTTGAATTTTTTCATTAAGCAACAACGCTGACCAAACGGACTAGCGGAAGCAAAACCAGTACAAAATGTATGGAAAATCAGTAATGATTCTGAACTAAAGACCGAAGACCCTGAACTAGTTATGGAAGTTGGTCATTTGAATATGCAAATATTCGTTTATTATGCTGGAGGTTTTCTTATGTAGTATTCAGAATGTATAGTATGATCCAAACTGGGAGAAAATTTGCTGTTAACAGTTGAAGAGATATCTAACTTTGAAATAAGTTCCCGGCATGATGCACCAGTCATACTTTTTTATGACCAGTCCCATTTCTGAGTTCTTTACAGCCAGATTTCCTAAACTCTATTAGCCTTTCTGTTTAACCTGGGGACTGTGGGGGAAAATTAATGCATGAAACTCGTTCACGTTACACTCTGTTTAGACAAAGTTACATTATAAATAGCGTCATTTGCTCAAACTGGCATTTTACATTATATTAATTATTTATAGTGATAATTATCAGTGGAATAATAAAGAGCTATAAAAGTCAACTGAATGTTACAGGCCACTGGTGCTTTACTGCATAGTGTCAGGTATAAATTGCATGGCCGATCAGACAACATCCAGTTTCTAAATGGTCTGATTGTTTCTAAGCAAAAATCTGCTGTTTTCTGTCTTTGCTGTTTCTTGCAACCCTCATACCCAGCTAATGTTAAATAATAACTGTACCTTTCTGCATGCGCCTCTGTGAGTTCGCAACTTGTCCTCTTTTCCTCTGAACGACTGAAGAGAAGTAAATAAATTGGTGAACTTTTTAAACAAATAGAAACAGTCAAATACAATTCCTGTGGCTCTAGTTTCAACTGCTGACCTCAGTTGTTCCTCAGTCACTTGTTTAGCCACGCTGAGCGTAAATAGTCACACTAAAAATGCATAAAATGTTGGGGTTGATGTATGTAACTATATGTAAATATAGTCTTTATGGGTGGTATTGAAAATGAGTATTTGAGCTCTGAGTGGTGTGTGTGCATGCATGCGTAGCCTGTGTAGTGTGTACGTCTTGGCACATTTTCTGCAGATGAAAGGGCACCATGCTTTATTTCTACTTGCCCTTTGGCCTCGGCTGAAGTGCTGCATGCAACTATCTCTCTCTCTCTCTGTTTTTGTTTGTGTGTGTGTGTGTGTGTGTGTGTGTGTGTGTGTGTGTGTGTGTGTGTGTGTGTGTGTGTGTGTGTGTG
>JBBPDA010112007.1:0-30772 GCA_037974385.1 Arnoldichthys spilopterus
TCCACGTACGTTGATTAAGAGCACCCCTTGCAAAAAAAAAAAAAAAAAAAAAAAAGCAACCCCAAAAATTCTTCCATTATTACCAGCGTGAGGTCTCGGCTTGGGCAGGAACGTTCATATGTTCAGCGTGGGAGCACTATGTAGCTTTAGATACCTGTCGCCACTGCTTCCTTCGGTCAGTGAACTTAACTACGATGTCGTGCTTCAGGACGTCAGGTACCTGGGTTGAGGACGGGGCAGGTGCAGCCGCGGCTGGTCCAGGACAGTGGGTAAAGGCTGTGTGTGCCCTGGGAGAGTGGCAGGAGCCCTGAGCGAAGCACCTTCCTCACCTTCACCTGCACCACCGCATGGGTGCCTTTATCATGAGCTGACAGCACACTGGCCTTCATCACTGCAGCACAAACGCATACAAGATACACAGGTGATGCAGCAGGTTTGGCCTGACTGCTACTCGACTAGATGGACAGCAAAGTTCACATCATGCAGCCGTGTTTCTTATAATTTTGGAGATTGTTATAAAAGGTGGAGAGGAGGCCTGACCAATGTCTGGCCCAAAGATGGCCCATTAGAACTTGGCGTAAGACCAACATATGGCACATATTACCGTAAGAATGTTTCATCTTGCACAGGTCAGACACAGCCTTCAGCTTTCTTTCTTTGCAGCTGCATTTCCCTATGGAGAAGCAACACACACACACACACACACACACACACACACACACACACACACACACACACGTTTACAATGACATAACTTCAAAAACCCTCTTAAAAATACCTCTTCCATGTTTACACCAAATCAGCCATAACATTAACACCACCTGCCTAATACGGAGTGCGTCCCTCCTGCTGCTGAAACAGCTCTGACTGTGGTCCACTGTGTGTTCTGACCCCTTCTCTCAGAATCAGCATCACTTTTTAAACCACACTAACTCTTCATTCACTCCTCAGATGCATCAGTGAGCCTCGGGTGCCCACAACCCAGTTGCTAATTCACCAGTTGTCCTTCCTTGGATAACTTTAGATAGGTACTAACTACTGCACACCTAGAACACTGATTCAGATGGCTCAGATCCTTACACTTGTTACGCCCATTTGTTCTGGCTTCCAGCGCATCAAACACAAGAACTGACTATTCACTTGCTGTATAATATATCCCACCCTCCTGACAGGTGCCACTGTAATGAAATAACTAGAGAGTCAGTGTTATTCACTTTACCTGTCAGTGGTGTTAATGTAATGGCTGACTGGTGCATCGTCAATGACAAGAACATTGAGGAAAGTATAGCTTGAAAAAAGTGATGCCTCATATCCCAAAATCACAGCCCTGCTTTTTGTTGAGGTCCCCACATTGTTTTAGGTACTGCGAGTGTGTGTGTGCGGTGCATTATTAGCAGGTACTCAGGGGACCCGTTAGCTCACCTGGGTAATACAGCGCAGAGACAGCGAGTTCTTTGGACCACGCCTTGTCCTCCTCATGTGGCCGAAAGTGGGTCAGGTCAGGAATTTTACCTCCAATGGGGACATTGTAAAACTCGCCATTGGCGTTGCTGTTGAAGAGAAAGTGGATACGGCATGAACACAATGACAGAAGACCGAAAGAGACGTTCACAGCTGAACAGACACTGCGACTCGTAATGGAAATCTTAGAAAGTTAAACAGACAACTCTAATGATCCAACACCTCTGGGATGAGTCTGAGTAGTGTTTGAAATAGTGATTGTCATTGTGAACACACCCAATCACACAAAGTGCACCATGACGAAATGTGACCTCTAAATTTAACCCATCTGCATGTGCACATGTGTAGCAGTGGGCGGTTATGAACGGCACCCAGGGAGCAGTGTAGCGGGACAGTACCTTGAACCGGAGACCTTCTGATCAAAAGGGAAGGTCCCTAACCACTAGGCCACCACTGCCCACTTCAACGTTCATATTTATAGTGAGCTCGAACTAACCGTCCGTCATCAACGCTGATGATCATGTGGCTGAATGCAGTCAATCCTTCCCTACATCATAGGTTCCAACATCTAAACTCTTCTGAGAAGAGCAGAAGCTCCTGCTACAGCTAAGACAAACTCCACCTAAAATGACCCTGGGTCTCAGAAGAGACGGATCAGCAGGCACAGACTGTTAAACTCACCCCACAGTTACTACCATCAGCAAAAACTACACACACTCACCCACTCTATTAGGGTTTTATGGTGGAATGTAGTCTGTTCTGTGTTTCAGTATTAAAGCTCGGTCTCACCTGTCTGAGCAGCGTCCAGTTATGGGGTCACAGGTCTGAGGGCACAGGCAGGGCCTGCAGCCATCTGGTCCAAAGCCCCAATGTCCAGGGAGACAGTGACCGCAACTGGTGCCACTGACCCCGGGCTTACAGTGGCACTGCCCGCTTCTAGGGTGGCACCAGGTCCCCTCTGAACTGGTCGGTGCTAGAACAGACCCGACTGGGTCACACCAGCACCCTGGTGAAGAGAGGGATACTTGGTTAAAGCTGCTTTTATGCTGATTTAAGACCAGAACGTCGGATTCTCCTCTTAATGAAGACGCTGGCAGGTTTTCTAAAGGTAATTCAGTTAACACAGAACATTAACTTTAATATTCAATGATCAATTCGTCAATAAACAAAGTCTTTGGTGTGAAATGGTACACTGTGGAGAAACCAGGTGTCACAATATCTAGCACAAAAACATCGAGAGTCCTGCTTTTGCAGCAGCACCGTGTCGAGCCAGCAGGGGGCGTCGGCTACGCTCCTCCATGGTGATCAGATGGGAATCGGTGCTTACGTGTACCAACTGGGCTGATGCCCTTATAAGCTATAGGCCTCTTAACTCATCTAGTTTCGCAGTGCGACTCACTCCAACCTGGTGGCATGAACCATAGTGCATTTGCCTCACAAACACAGCGGTGTAGGTTCAAGCCCCAGGCGGTGAAGTCCCTTTGCTTCCCTGCGTTTGGGTCTTGTTCTGAAAGCCCGTTACACAAAAGACATTTTGTTTACTCTCCAAAACAACCAGTGAAGCTCTAAACATAATAATTTTGCTTCACGACACACTGCATGTACCTCCCTGCCAAGAACGTATTCCCAACAATATGTTTCAGGCCAAAATCGTACAACTATTGTAAAACAACGTCTCAGGCGTGAGAAATATTCAGATGTTTCAGAAGCTTTGGAGACCTGGTTCCTCTCACCATTGGAGCAAAGAAGAGTGAATGGTGCATTTCACATCAGACGACTTTGAATCGTTTTGTTGTGAATTTGGAAAAATCAGACAAGTCCCCTTTAAGTGCTTGACCAGACACAGTGCAGTCCCACCTGCTCATTATGCTCTTCATGCTGCACTGCATTCCTCCCTGACATGCAGAAAATGAAAGATGCCCAATACACGTGATGTAATTTGTATTTGAAAGGAAAACAAACGTGTTCACTCCTGTTTAATCAGTGGAAACGTTAGACTATTACCTGCAGAGGGAGACAGTGAGACATCATAAAAGTAAACTTCCTAACAGTGGATGAGAACAAAATATCCTCATCCTTATGACTTCTGTCGTCACAACAAGGCAGAAATACATGGGCTAATCCAACACACACACATTCATTTTCCTTAATGTTCATATGACTTACACTAAACCTTAAAGATCACCAGCCATAACAAAAACGTGTAATGGAATATTGATTTTTTTCGAACCGTTAGCTCATTGTGATCAGATACTCGGTGGAAGAAGAGAGAATTTATTAAGATTTGAATTTGATGAAACGTTATTGTGGTGACGGTCATCCTACACATTTTTATCATGTTTTAGGTTAGGTTTGGTTATACTCTGACTGACAGAACCCAAACATCAAAAGTATGTGCTGTTGCTACATCATAGAAAAATAAAACAATAGAGCTGCCAGATTGGGCAGTTTCCCTTCAAACTGGGTAGATATTATTTGCACTTGGTTTGAGGAAAAACTGCTTTGGCAGGTGGACAAAATTTGGGCTGGTGTGTCTTGATAACTGATCATAGCTTCATTCACACTGTTGCCCATCCCTTGTTCCCCACTTGTCTCTCCACTGCAGGCTTACTTGTGCAGGCTTGGGGTGAGTTTAGTGGTCTGGCTGGGTGGCGGTGGTACCCCGGTCGACAGCGTTGGCACCTGCGGCCCACCGTGTTGTGCTGGCAGTTATCACACACCCCTCCGCTGATGCCCCCAGTGGAGCCCCACACCCTCTGGGAAAAGTGACAGCTCTGTGCATGGCCGTGACACTCACACTCTGTAGAGAAACGGAAATGTTGAAACCCTCATGAAGGACTTGCTGATCTGAATCAGGCTCAGGTTTTTAGGACAGAACCAAAAACAAACGGTACAGTGCAAGAACGCAATTTCACAAAGCAGGATTTAATTGTTAGCCAGACAACCAAAGCCAAAAGTCAGGCCTGTCCAATAAGAGTGCGGCTAAGGGACAATCCAAATAGCACCAGAATGATTCACAACTGTTTAAGTCAAATTTATTTCTATAGCACTTATTTACAACTGACGTCACAAAGCAGCGTTACAGAATCTGGGTCCAAGCCCCTAATGAGCAAACCAGTGGTGACAGAAGTGAGACAAAAACTCCCTAAACTGAAGGACAGAACCTTAGGAGGTACCAAGACTCAGGTCAGGTGGCCCTAATGATGGATTATGTGACTGAAGGTGCAAGGGGCAGTTCCTAGTGTACAGGTGGGCGGCGATGACTGTCAAACATTTCCTCCACAGTATCTTAGGTTTACACTCTGACTGACTGATCATCCAAATGAGGCGTCCAGTTCCTCGCCTGTCAGTGCTGCCAGATTGGGCGGTTTCCAATCAAACTGGGCAGATTTTATTTGGACTTGGTTCGAGTAAAAACTGCTTTGTCAGATGTTGATGAGCTTGGGCTATAAATAAATCTGTTTTACCTACATGCTTCTTTTTCCACCCATTTTGGTGGGTTTTCAACATTTTCTTTTGCTTAAAATGATAGAAGCAATCTGGCAACCCCGTTGCGGGTAGTGTGCGCTCTGAAGGTGTGTGGCAAGGTTGGTAGAACCAGTTCCCCTCACTAGAATTTCCTACTTAACCTCTGGCTCCAGGAACCTCCAAGTCTGGATCTGGGAAAGACTGACATAATGCTAATACACATGCTATCAGTCATGATCAGCTAGCATGTTAGCATGTAGGGTTAAAGAGTAAAGGGACTTACTCTGACAGGGGTTTGGCTCCCCACTGCTGCCGTTGGCTGCTTTCCAGGGCCGGTCATTGTAGAGCGGGGCGCACCTCTCGCAGTGGGCACCTGTTGTGTAGTGAGTGCAAACACACCTGCCCTGCACCTGTTAAGCAGGACAAACACAGAAGTACACAGGTCGTCTTCATGATCGACACCACATGGGAGGGCGGATCAAAGCTATTACAATACGACTGCAGCCTCAGGTTACAGTGTGTACACACAAAGAGGCCAAACTACACCGTATATTCATACCACTCACTTCATTTGCTCAAGCAAACAAAAAGTACAGTAATTTTACAATAATTGTAAAATTTATTGTTACATTCAATGAAGTTTACAGTGGAATCAGCGTTTGGGCACTCCAGTCTGGAGTTTCCACCAGCCAACCAAATTCCAGAATGGATTCACATCCAGACGTCCACCCCAGCTCTTGGAAAAGCCAATAGGAAGTGAAGTGAAAGTGACTGTCATTGTGAACATACTCAAGCACCACAATGAAATGTGGCCTCTGCATTTAACCCCTCACACGTGGAGCAGTGGGCAGCTACCAACAGTGCCCGGGTTGCAGTGTAGTGGGACGGTACCTTACTCAAGGGGACCTCAGTAGTGCCCGGGGACTCAAACCTGCGACCTTCAGGTCCCAAAGGCAGCGTCCTAACCACGAGGCCTCCACAGTTGTAGTCTATTTAAATAGGAAGTAAACCGACTATCCTTGCAAAGTATTGTCTTGCCATAGCTAGCACAGTAAGCGTGTTTCTTTTGGATGTTACTTTGGTTGTTTGGACTTCCTGCTTTGGATTTGGCCGTTGGATTAAACTGCGAATGCTGCATTTGAGCACCGTGTGATTCCTTGTACCCCTGGCCTGAGCAAAAGTTTATACTTGTGTTATGTTTCCAATACATTAAACTTGGAAAAACAAACAGAAATTGTGTTAATATTGCAGTCAAATGCAACTTGTGTTCCACGTAAAGTGTGTATACTTATTTTCCTATAGAAAATAAATGGAGCCAATCCCAGCTGACTGAAGGCCTAAGGCGGGGTTCACCCAGGACAGGAGGCTCCACCCATCGCAGGGCAACACATAGACAGACAACCATTTAGACACACTCACACCTATGGGCAATTTAGAGCATCCAATCAACCTACTGCAGCCTCTGGACTATGGGAGGAAACCGGAGAACCCGGAGGAAACACCCGCGAACATGGGGAGAGCTCGCAAACTCTGCACAGAAAGGCCCCTGTGGCCGACCCTGAGATTGAACCCAGGACCTTCTCGCTGTGAGGCGACAGCGCTACCCACTGCACCACCGTGCCGCCCCCTTATCTAATACCAAGATAATATATTATAAAACATCTGAGTCGTTTATTCACAGTCCTCAGACTTTATTAAGACTGACAATGGAACCTGTCAGTGGGGGTTGGATATATTAGGCTGCAAGTGAACAGTCAGTTATTAAAGTCAATCTGCTGGATGCAGGAAAACAACAGCATGAGGGACCTACTCAATATCAGGCAGGTGGTTTTAATGTTATGGCTGATCAGTGCATATAACGAAATGCATGGTTTTGATCAGCTATCTGCTGTATGTAAAGCCTGCAGGAGATTACTGCAGGATGTCTGTTGTAAATTTAAAGAGTTCTCCCGGCTATGAATGGCTGGAGCATCATTTGAGATGGAAAACACTTAAGAGAGCTGTGCCCCTCTGGAGCCCAGTTTTAGCACTTAGCAGCTTCAGCTGACGCTCAAACCGGAGTATCGGAAAGAAAAAAAGAGGGTTTTTTTTACCATCTGCAACACGCTCACCACAGTGCTGCCGTGCAGTGCGTCCTGTCCTTCTCCTGCAGGGAGGCAGTGCTCTGCGTGGCCATGACACAGGCAGGTTCCTCGGGCCAGGAGTGAGTAGATGGCATACGGTGTAGAATGAGTCTGGTGTGTGGGGCTGCGCAGTGACCGGCCTGCAACACTGGGGGAGAATCTGAGGCTGTTTGTGTGGTGTGGAACACTGTGATGGTTCCTAGAGGCGGCCAGGAGGGTGGGACAGCTGTGAGGCTTTAGGAGGCGTATGCGCAGGTTAGTGAGAGTCAGGACGGCCAGAGCTGCAGGGCTGTAAGGGTCATCCATCCCAACGACCTGACCCACGGACCGGTAGATCACCTGGAAATGAGTCGATAATCATTTTGAGAGGTTTTGTCAATTGGATACTTTACACCGCTCTCTCCGTTAAAAAATAACAAGTGCCCTTTACATTGTACACCGACCAGCCATAACATTAACACCACTGACAGGTATAGTGGATAACACTGACTATCTAGTTACGTCATTATAACAGCATCTGTCAGGGAGGTGGAATATTATATTGCATTGTTATCTGTGTCTCTGTTAATATTTGGAAGACTGATCTTTTTTAGGTTTAAACTACAATACATTTTATGAGCAAAGGCCTAGAACAGTCAGTAGTCTGCTCTGGATTCCTCCCCCTGTCCAAAGGCTGCAATAGTTTGATTTGAGACTCTAAATTGGCCATAGCTATAAGTGTGTGTGATTGGTTGTCTGTCTCTGTATTGCCCTGTGATGGGTTGGCCTCCTGTCCTGGGTGAACCCCACTTTGGGCCCATAGTCAGTTGGCTTCAGCTTCTCCGCGACCCGAAATGAAAGAAGCAGTTTGGACAATGACTGAACTTAACATCTCTTGGTAATAAGATGTTTCGCCTCTGCTTTTCATAGCTCTAAATGTAAGCACGTGTTTCTGTTCGATCTTGCTGGGGTTCTTGGCTGCTTTGTTATATATAAATAGTGCCCCCTACTGGAGAATCTTTAGACTGCTAGATGTAAGCATGAGATACATATTATTTAATGTTATTTAGCAAGCTGCTTAACAGAAAATGAGTGTGATGTCATATGAATACACTACACATGTGAATACACTTAGCTTTAGATTCTCTACACATTTATTTTCAAGTAATTTAGTAGGGATCCACTTATGACTAAGACAGCAATTTGCTATAGGACGTTGATTGCTTATTCTTACACACATCAAAAAGTATTCGTTTTCCAAACCGCTTATCCATTTTAGCATCGCTAGGGGGCTGGAGCCAATTTTAGCTGACTATGGGCCCAAGCCAGGGTCCACCCAGGACAGGAGGCCAACACATTGCAGGGCAACACATAGACAGACAACCATTCACACCTATCCTCATTTTAGAGAATCCAGTCAACAAATTGCAAGCCTTTGGACAGTGGGAAGAAACCAGAGCACTTGGAGGAAACCCACGCAAACACAGGGAGAACTTGCAAACTCCACTCAGAAAGGCCAATTGTGAATATGTTACATTAACAGTAGTGTTAGGTACAGAACTGGAACACAACCCTCTGTTACCTCCCCTCCAGTGCAAGGAGTGGCACTGGAGTATCTGGATGTGCAGAGTGCCCCCTGCTGGTCCAGGTCATCAGCAGTCCCAAATACAGCACTGCAGTTTTCAGCGTACAGCTTCAGCGTCTCCCAAGTGCGGCCGAAATCCCGTGAGCGCTCCAGGATCATGGCGGCTGGGCGGGGCGAGCGGAACACCATCACCACGTGGGTCAGGCAGAAACGGGCCTCCAGGTCTAGCCATATCTCATCCTGGCCGTCTGCTGCCACCGCCGAACCCCACCAGGTATCGGGGTGTAGGAAGGGGTCATCTACCATCAGAGCAGGGGGATGGCGCTCCTCCAGGATGGAGCTGTTGGAGTGTGCGCGGAGGGTCCTGAGGGCCCTGCCACTGGCCAAGTTACCCACGGGAGGGCTGCAGGCACGGCCAGCACATCTGGAGGCTGAGAGGGAGAAAGACAGAGAGAGGAAAATAGGGAAACACACACACACGACAGTGATTGATGCCGAGATAAAACATCAAATGGAAGTTTGGCCTTGCTTCAGATGAAACACAGTAGTTCTGAAATTCGACACCGGTAGAAACATTGAGGGCCTGCATTATCGCAGGGCTGTGTTTGACAACCGGAGGAAGCCACAGTAGCTCAGTCACGGAAGGGCCAGCTGTGTCCCTTTACAACACGCGCAACCAAGCCATGCAGGCTAGGAACGGCTTATTACTGCTAGTGATGCACCAATGCCACATATTGGATCGGCAGTCTCAGGGATCAGCTGGGCTTGATCAAGCCACATGTGGTACTGTTTCTTAATTAGAGCTGATAAAAAAATATAACTGTGGAAATTTGGAACAGTTGGAGAATCACACATCTTGTTTTTAAGTGGAACATAGAACTTAAACTTAACTGCATGAAACATTTTTACTTAATTATCACTTTTTGACTGAATTTATATATTACTTTCACTTCCAGTAGATTAACGATACCACAGCTTTGGCTGTCTGCGATACTGATATTGACACCTTGTTTTAACCTTAAACAAATAATATTTTAAGGGGGACCTATACAATTTTAAGCAGGTTAGGTGGTTTTAATGTTATGGCTGACTGGTGTGATCATTTCTGTGAAAGATGGTGAATGAGAGCAATACACTGGGAAGGGCCTGAGGATTGTTGTGCCCTTATTAGCTTGGAATAACAACCCTGCACAAACATGTATGGTTGGACATGAAATAAAGCAGTGTGCAGAGTGTTATAGAAAAGTGCAAATACTGGCTGGCCCTGGTGGCATGTTGGCAGCATTTAAGTAACAGACAAACCCCTCCCACCCCTCTGTTTTGCTTCTGACCTGCTGCAATTGTGCCACTGGCAATGCACTGCTGAATTTGCTCCAGGGATTATGCAACTGACGGTAATAGGACAAAACGCGCAGTTAGTTGGTTTGGCTTCGTATGAAAGGGTGCAGAGTTAAACACAGGACATGAGTTAGCAGCATTTACACTATTTCTGTCACAGTCAATTTCTGCTACGCTGACCTGCAAGGACTTATTTATTTAAAGGGAAGCACCACCAGGTGATAGGAACCAGGGGTCACAACATTCTTCAAGTTCAAGTTCAAGTTTATTGTCATATACAGGTAACAATGGAACATCATTACCAGCAATGAAATTCTTGGACTCGGAGCCTCCTCTTCTTTCTCTGTTTCTTAATTTTTTGCTTAGATATACACTAATTAGCCATAAGATTGAGTAGGTCCCCCTTGTGCTGCTGAAACAGCTCTGACTGTGGTGCACTGTGTGTTCTGACCCCTTTCTATCAGAGTCAGCATTACTTTCTACACCACAGTAGCTCTTCTGTGGGAATGGACCGGACAAGCTAGCCTTCACCTTACGCCTTCATCTTAACAAAGTAATTATGCTGGGAAAAATCTTTGGAAAACAAATTTAAAATGAACCGCTAAGTGTTAGCATAGCATCTCCAGAGTTTAAGCTAGAGGACCCCCCCGCAAACGTTGCTATGGAGACGGTGGCTAACGGGTTTTTTATGCTAATGTCGTTAGCATAAAGTGTATTTAGCGTTTGCACGTTTTTTTTTTGGGGGGGGGAGCTTTATAAGGAAAGTTTGTCACCTTAGGGCGCTACAGAAAAAGCATGCGCGCCTACAAAATATGAAATTAAGCCGGGAATGTCCAACAGCTAGCGTCAAACTGAAGAAAAATGACAGAAAACATTCACAGGTTAGCCTAACTAACGGTAATTTGGACAGAACACCCAATTTTAATTTTCATACCTTTTTTCGCAATTAAACTTATATTTTCGGTTGGCTGAAAGTCCCGTGTTACACTGTTACGCTCTCCGTGCTGCTCACCTGTCACGCCGTGCAGGATGGAGGCCGCGGCGAGCATCGCCAGAGCCGGGCGTGTCATGCTTGAGACTCCGGGGACCCTCCACGAACAAAGTCACTCACACACACACGCATGGCATCTGCGTCTAGGAGGCAGACGGACCGCGTCGCGCGTCCACATCAATCCCATCGCTTCATAAGCAGCTTGAGTTTTGAGCAGGCGGGGGTTCCTCCTCACTTCTCCCCCTCTCTCTCTCACACACACACAAGCACCTGTCAATGCCTCCACAACACAAGCTGACTATTCCCCTCAGTGCCGACTTTCACACACATCCGGTGGTCTGAACGTGTGATTATTTGAACTTTAGCAAAAACAAGAAAGAAAGAAGCCCATAATCAGAGTCCGCTCGTTTAAATCGCTGTGTGCCGCTCGTCTTGAATGAGCGAGTTTTTGTTTCTGCGCAAAGCCACGCCCCTTCTACGTCCTCGTTTAATCTGATTGGCCGCAGTTGGTTCGCGTCCATTGACCAAAAGCGAGAGTCGTGTTCCAATAAGCATAACAGTACACATACACGGTTCCTGTAAACCTCTGAAGCTCCAATGATTGCATGGGATTCATTTCTGTTCGTCACAAGCCACTGCTAGTGAGACATGGGACCAGAGAATTCAGCTCTAACAGCCTAAAGCTGAGATATCAGTGATCCTGCCCCATTCTGCTATCTGGACCAGCCTGACCCACCCTAATACCCTCTTAGTGGTGGAAGTTTTTTTTCACTCCTGCTGAGTAGCCCATATAAACAGGCCTGTCCACCAAAGAAATGATTTAAAGTCATCACGGCACCTGTACACAAGGAACTGCCTGTTCTTCTTTTCTTCTCTCTTGTCTGTTATTGCTTTCCTGTGTTGACCAGAGGAGGATGGGTCCCACCTTCTGAGCCTTGGTTCCTCCCGAGGTTCCTACAGCTAGGGAGTTTTTTCTACCTCTGTCGCCTTTGGCTCTTTGGGGCTCGGACCCGGTTTCTCTAAAGCTGCTTTGTGACAATGGCAGTTGTACAAAGCGCTATAGAAATAAACTTGACTTGACTAAAGCACTTTGTTTCACAGGTGGAACTGAGTAGTTCTCTTTGCAGCAGTAGCTTTGCTGTAGATCTCCTTGGAACGTTTGAAAAAACCCTCAATGCTCTGCTTGATGCTGAGGAAGCAGCACATTCCAGACCCCCTGCACACTCCTCACCACACGAGACACACTCTGTGGTTCTCTAATTTTATGGCTAAGTGTAAAAGCAGGAGGATGGCTTTGGTGGCATGGAATGCTCTAGTAAAGTCACATCAGTGTTGTTTTCCCCTGAGAGAAGACACGCACAACAAAGCGAGGCCGTTTTGCATTATCCTCATTGCTACTGCTGTAATGCGAGTCTTCAGCTGCCTCTTACAATATACAGAAACTTTTCTCTCACCAAGCACAAACAAAGCCTTTTCCAAAGGTCAGTGTGATTTTCCCACTTTTCTGTCAGTTTTTGGCCGACGAAGAACATGAAAAACATTTAACATGTGTTAAAGAAAAGACACCTTGGGTTCTGAATTGAATGCAATGGTGTTTCCTTAGTTAACGATCACTGCGGAAGCACCGATGTGGGATTTCTAGCCCGGTGCCAATATATGTTTTTTTTCATGCACATTTCTGCCAATGCTGATTCGAAAAACATGTTAAAAAATGCGACATTTAGCTCAATTAGAAACAAATAACTTTGATAACTCACATTTCATGGCTGTCATACCCAAACCTTGTATCTCCATTTTTGTGTTTTAAAAATTTTTTTTTAGTATTTAAAATCAACCGCTGATGTGCGGAAATGTGTTGAAATTTCACGATGAATGGAGCAAAAGAAATGGTTCTAGATTATCGTTAAATAGTGCATTTTACCTTAACCTCCATTAAAAGCTAAGAAAGTGTTGGGCTTGTCTTGTAATATTGCCATTTTGGAGATACAAGGTTTTTGTCTGACAGATTTATGTCTATAAAATGTAAGAATTTTGGTCACCTACATGGTCTGTTTCTCCAGAGCACCAAGAGCTGCATATTCAGGACAGGATCAACAAAAGAGCCGCTCTTGCAAACCAGCAGTCCCATTTACAGAAATATAATTTATAGTGAATAAAATACTTACATTTTCAGTACTTCAGTTTCTCATTAGGCCGAAAGGAATCTGTTACCTACATTCTCCCAAATTTGTCCAACTTAGCATTAGCTGCCGGTAAAGAGCCCTCTGTGTTAAAGATGCGTGTACAAAATCATGGATTTAATGGTGCGTGGTGATTGGACGATGGTGCATTGCCCTACAACGTGACCCCCAGTCATTGGGCCTGCTAATAACATTGAATGAATTACATTTTTTACTGAATAACATTAAATTTAATATCTGATATGTAATTTTGTAGTGGATATTGATATGACTGTAGTTACTGCAGTCCGTGAAAAAGAATGTAATTAAAAGATGAAAAAAGATTTAAAGACATAAGCTGCAAGGGAAAGGGACTAACTGTCATTGTGAACACATTCAGTCACACAAAGTGCCCTGCAATTAAACGTGACCTCTGCATTTAACCTTTCACGCATGCACACTTGGAGGACCAGGCAGCAGCATAGCGGGATGGGACCTGGGCCGGTGAGCTTCTGTTTACATGGGCAAGGTGCTCACCCGTAGGCCACCACTGCCCGTGTGGACGTGTACATTCATTGTATTTTATTAATGCGTTTATGCAGACTCAGACGACCCTAAACGCTCACTATGCAAGTTGCGTAGGGCCCACAAGTTACACACAGACTCCCAATGCTAAGGGGGTGTAGGATATAACCCTCCTCTGCTTGTCAGCTCCATCCATCCATCCATTTTCTAAACCGCTTCTTCCGTTTCCGGAAGCTGGAGCCAATCCCAGCTGACTGTGGGCCTAAGGCGGGGTTCACCCAGGACAGGAGGCTCAACCCATCACAGGGCAACACACAGACAGACAACCATTCACACACACACTCACACCTATGGGCAATTTAGAGCATCCAGTCAGTGGGAACTTACTGCAGCCTTTGGACTGTGGGAGGAAACCGGAGAACCCGGAGGAAACACACGCCAACTCGGGGAGAGCTCGCAAACTCCGCACAGAAAGGCTCCCGTGGCCGACCCAGGGATCGAACCCAGAACCTTCTCACTGTGAGGCAACAGCGCTAACCACTGCACCAACCATTGCACCATTATCCTCCAGTGCAAAACTAAAGAGGCCAAGCCTTGGCTCACTGATTACCCTTGAAGGGCGGGGGAATAACTGAATATTCACGGAAATATCACTTTAATTAACCCAAAGATGGCAGCGTGAGCTTCTCGGCTCGTTCTCAGCCGCAGGCCTGACGTTATTTTTTGTTATCATGACTGATTATATGGTGTCAGTCTGAAAACGCTCTTTAACACTTCTTTCCCTTCACTGTTTTGCTTTGTAAACCACACAGATCTCCTGCTGCGTCGCCTCTGTGTCGAGTTTAAACCCCATTTGATTTCTTTCACTTCTCGATCTGCTCTTCATTAATTCCCTCCCATCTCGCCCTGCGCTGCCTCTCGTTGCTGCTTTCATCCGTCTCTCCAGACCTCGGCCTGACGTCTGGCTCCTCTCCAGGCCCTCGACCGTACAGGGAGATTTCCTTCATCTCCACCCGCTCTGGCCTGCAAACTTCCGCTGGCTTGCAGGCTGCGTGTGCGACCAGCGTCTTTATGGGTGATCGCATTAATCCCACCAATGCCAAATCAGCTGTTAATATTCAATATTTCCAGATGTGGCCGCCTCGTTTAGGCCTGATTTAGAGGCTGTCAGTTCTTTTTCGCAGCAAATCAAAGGCGATCAGGGATTTGGGGGTGCCTTTTAGAGTATGAGCATGAGAGGGTGTGTGTGTGTGTGTGTGTGTGTGTGCTTGAGATTGAGACAAGATGTTCTAGTAAATGGAAATATGACCAAATGTGTGTCTCTTTCTTCTCTGTCAGCAGTTTCCTGAAAACACGTGCATGAAATGTTCAAAAGCATCAAGTTTATGCAAATAAAGTTTATAGAAATTTGTTGGGTCGCTGGTGAGTGTCAGCACTGTAGCAGAACTCTACTCTAGTGTCACTGTGTGCTGAGCTACATCACCTCCCTAATGTTGAGTAGGTCCCTCATGCTGCTGAAACAGCTCTGACTGAAAGTGACTATTTGTCATTGTGAACACACTCAAGCACCACAACGAAATGTGACCTCTGCATTTAACCCATCACACGTGCACACGTGGAGCAGTGGGCAGCTGTCAACAGCCCCTGGGAAGCAGTGTAGTGGGACGGAACCTCAGTGGCGCCCCGGGCCCTAACCACTAGGTCTCCACTTCCCACAGTGGTGACTGTGGTGCACTGTGTGTTCTGACCTCTTTCTATCAGAGTCAGCATTCAGTAGCTCTTCTGTGGGATCAGACCAGATGGGCTAGCCTTCACTCCCCACATGCAGCAGTGAACCTTGGGTGCCCATGACATTTCACCAGTTGTCCTTTCTTGGTTCATTTTGGTAGGTACAAACTAGTGCACACCTGGAACACTCCACAAGACCTGCCTTTTGGAAGTTGCTCTGACTGTCGTCCAGAATAAGGCCCTTGTCAAAGAGGTGCAGATCCCATTTTTCCTGCTCCCAGCATGTCAACTTCAAGAACTGACTGTTCACTTACTGCCTAATATATCCCACCCTCCTGGGGCATTGCTCCACTACGTGACCCTCAGACACTGGGCCTGCTCATGACATCGAACTTACATTTGAAATTAACATTACGTGACATTTTCAGTGTACATTCTACATTACCAAGGTGGAGTATGTTATAGCTAATATAGAGGTAAAACTAGTGCTAGAGAAATTACTATAGCATGCTACCAAAAAAGAGCACCCAAGCTATCCTGACAGTGTTTCACATACACACCAAATATCATTAGGCTGAATGAAATTTTTGCCAACATTCCTTCCAAATTTGTCTGACCTAGCAACAGTTGTTAAGAAAAAAGACATTTGTGATCAGCAGTATAGCTCAACTGACGTATCCGCTGTAAGCCGTTAACTTAAGTTGCATTTTGGCCTTAATGTGACCACACTGGCCACTTTATTAGAAACACCTTTGTGCTTCCACTCACTGGCCACTTTATTAGAAACACCTTTGTGCTTTCACTCATTGGCCACTTTATTAGAAACACCTTTGTGCTTTCACTCATTGGCCACTTTATCAGAAACACCTACATTGTACTTCTACTCACTGGCCACTTTATTAGAAACACCTTTATGCTTTCACTCATTGGCCACTTTATCAGAAACACCTACATTGTGCTTCCACTCACTGGCCACTTTATTAGAAATACTTACCTTGTGCTTCCACTTACTGGCCACTTTATTAGAAACACCTACATTGTGCTTCTACTCACTGGCCACTTTATTAGAAACACCTTTGTGCTTTCACTCATTGGCCACTTTATCAGAAACACCTACATTGTGCTTCCACTCACTAGCCACTTTATTAGAAATGTATGTACTTATACCAATCCCTGTTCCTGATAAAGGGCCTATGAATATCAGTGTTTTTTGTGACCGTGTCTGTTTGCCTGTTCTTGCTATAAACTGTGCATTAGCTCTTCAGGTGAAAGAAGTTTAAAGAACTATAAAGTTTTTTTCCAGTTAAACGCGTGCCAGTGTCTATATTTGGCTGCTGGTTTTGGTCTGAGAGTGAGGCACATCTAAAGAGAGTTAATTAAAGTGGCGGTAATTTTGTGGGATTGATTGTGCAGGGAAAGCAGCTGGCGTTCAGCCAGGCTCACATGCAGAAATCGCTTTCAACGGTTCATTACAGTAACAGGGCAGGATCGCCAGAGCAGCAGGCCTCAGCAAACGAGGCTACAGCTGTGCAACATCTTCCAGAAAGTGTTAGAGGTTGTATCCAGCAGGAATCAGCTATGACCTTTATAGAAAAGCAATATTCCGATTGGCAATAAAACAGGATAATAATAATAATAATAATAATAATAAGAAGAAGAATAAAATAATATTTAAAATGTTTTATTAATAATGAATTTTTGCTTTTTAAGTGGAAAATAAATGCAAATTCAGCACAAACAGTTAAATCAAACACAAAGGAAACACAAAATAAAGTAGAGAGCCCTTCCCAGGACGTCACCAGTCCAGCACACTGAGACGCGTGCGTTCGTCTGCTCATTCCTGTATGTGGTTGTGGGGCTGGTGGTGGTTCTGAGAGTCTGCCCGCAGTGACTGTCTGTTTGCACGTGATTTTGTGTGTTGTGAATGTGTTGTGCGTGTGTGTGTGAGAGAGAAACGCCCATGCAAATGTCTTTTTGTGTGCGCGGGTAATAGGTTTAGTGTTCCTCTTTGATCTGAGAGAATGAATGACACAGATTAAGCTGTCAGACTGGCCACTGATGATGGGGTCCAGATGAAGAGCTGTGACAGGCCGCTGCCCCTGTGGAAGACGCGGGAAGCTTGCCAAAAGAAATTCAGCTTAAGTGCTTGTGTTTATTTTCAGTACCATGTGTAACGCGCAGGTCTCTTGGTTCATGAGTTAACTCGTGTGGCCGCATGAGCGTATGTTTTTACATCCTTTCCCACATGTATATGGTAGCCCGAGCCCTATATTGCGTGTCTACGGGGGATGGCCTTTAGAGAATAAACGTTCATAAACACTCACACATGTGCTCACTCATTAATTTCAGCACAATTAACTTTTAAGAAGCAAAAATGAGGAGAATGTTTTGATTCAATGGGCACTGGCGCTCTTCAACATTCCTCAACTAAAGCTACGATCACGCAAACTAGCATTCACACAGTCAAAGAACGGTTTGGATCATAATGAGGAGCCCATACATATTATGCACAACAAAATGGATTACACCAATTATCTGGTTATTTCATTACAATGGCAGCTGTCAGGGGTGGGATATATTAGACAGCAAATGAACAGCCAGTTCTTGAAGTTGATACTGAAAGGAGGAAAAACAGCGTAGGGATCTGAAGGTCTTACTTTTTCTAGGCGACTGAGGCAGAGCATCTCCAAAACAGCAGGTCTTGTGGAGTGTTCCAAGGAAGGACAAATGGTGAATCAGTAACATTGTCACAGGCACCCAAGGCTCACTGATGCATGTGGGGAGTGAAGGCTAGCCCATCTGGTCTGATCCCACAGAAGAGCTACTGTGGTGTAGAAAGTGATGCTGACTCTGATAGAAAGGGGTCAGAACACACAGTGCACCACAGTCAGAGCTGCTCCAGCAGCAGGAGGGACACACTCAGTATTAGGCAGGTGGTGTTAATGTTGTGGCTGATCGGTGTGAGGTTTTTCAATAATTTCCTCCTGCCTGAATTAGCGTTTATAGGTTTATTGGGCCTCAGTCACTAAACATTCTAAAGAAACTTCTGCTTAAAACACGTACAATTCTTAGCGTGTGCTCTTAGGTAAGAACAGAATCTACACACATGAGAGAGCTCACTAACTCACATTTGCACCACAATGAAATGTGACCTCTGCATTTAACCCATCTGTGTAGGACAAGTGTGCAGCTGATGTAAGTCCAGGGAGCAGTGCTTCGGGGCGCTACCTTTCTCAAAGGTACCTCAGTGGACACACAATGGCAGCAATAGGAACCTGCCACGGTCAACCATCCCTCAACGTCCTGCACCCATTTTGCATATCCCCAGATGTTCATAAAAAACCTTCAAGGCAGATGTTCAAATCTTGAACTAAATATCAATGGCCAAGAGAGTTCAATGTCAAATGTGAACATAATTTGCATGACCCACAGATATACAGATATGATCGTGGACCAGCACAATGTAGACATAACTACGTCTCCTGTCTGGGGGAAAAGCAACGGTTAGCAGGCTAGTTTCATAGCACACGTGGTGCTGTCACATCTCTTACATGTTTACAGCAAAAGAAGGAGAAGAATTTGTATCTCCACAATCTCTACGTACTGAGCACGGTATGTAGATCAAGGGAACTGCAGATGATGAAGTGCCTTCATTAAGAACGACCTGCACCAAACTTCTTCATGTTCTCCACATACTGAGCACAGGATGTGGATCAAGTGAAACGCAGCTGATTAACTGTCTTAATTTGGAGTGACCTCCAATGACCGTGCATGGGATGTGGATTGGGGAACTGCAGTTGATTAAGTGTCTTCATTCGGGACGTCCTGCAACATCACCATCAACTATGAAGCAAAATGTGCTCTTTAGGAAACACACAACAAATACATTTTCCTGTGATTTTCGGCAAAGTGATAAACCACTGTTCACTACTCGCTACCCAGTTTGAAGTTCCTGCCCAGCGGAACACTTCCATTCCTTATGGTCTGGAATCTCCTTCTCTGGAAACTCGCTGTGAAACTGTGAACCAACATTAAAAAGAAACATGGCAATGTCTTGGTCAACGTAGTGATCCTGTGTTGCACTGTGAGAGAGGTTAAAGATGGCCGTTTCCACAGTCTCACCACCTGGGACAAACCCTAAGAGTGTTCGAAATGTGCCATGACTTCTGTTACATCCTACGTCTACCCATCCACCATCAGGAATGCAGCATGGGCACAATTCTCACTTAGCTTTATTGTCTACCACTATAGTGGTGCAGACGGATAATGCACAGTCTACACACAGCAATACTGATATTATTATTCTAGTTCAGTTACGTGTAGTTCACAACTCCACAACACTGGTTAGTTCCATGTCACACAGTGTGGCTCACTTCATAAGGTTATTAAGATTTCACCATCTTTGGTGGCTTTTGATGTGTGAACTCTCACTTCGGGGAAGTATAAAACTGGTTGTAATTTATCGTTTCAAACCGTTTACTCCATTTACGCATGGCAAAAACAAAAATTATATATATCCGCTTTCCTCCCACTGTCTGTCTATGTGTTGCCCTGCGATGGGTTGGCCTCCTGTCCTGGGTGAACCCCACCTTAGGCCCACAGTCAGCTGGGATTGGCATCAGCTTCCCCGCAACCCGGAAACGGAAGAAGTGGTTTAGAAAATTGATGAATGGACTATCACAGTTATCATCAAATCCACTATACTGTGGCACCGCTAGGCTGTATGTATCTCACTGAACAGTACAGACCTTTATTGCTGCTGACTCCATTAGTGCCATGCTGTTGTAATGGCATATATTCAACTCCGTTTTCTTGAATTTCTCTTAGTCAAACGTCAGAAATTCCGAGTTACAAGGAGCCTGTGCAACATAATAAAGGTAGGCTGTGCTGCAGTCCTGTGAGAGCGGATTTGTTTACATGAACCTATGCTAGTTTTCACAGAAAAGGAATGAAACTGTATAAAAGATAAAGATTATTTACATCACATCTTAATTTATTATAATATCTAGATGATCAGATCCTTGATTAGCTCTACACTCTGCTCACCTTCATCCTTGTTTGTTCAAAACCACACACACACACACACAAGGGTCAGCAAAGACCCTCCCTACATGACCTCTGACCTTTGTTCTTTCGCCTACATTTCTGTTCCCCTCTTAAACCTTAAAAGCTGAAACAACCGATAGACCAAAAACATCTGGGACTGGAGCCTGCCCTCGATCTCTACACGTCTATACCTCCCTCCTTTATAAGGTTTCAGCCCAGTGTCCACCTGGTGTCCACCCTGACCTCATGGCCCCTTTAGCTTCTCAGAGGTCACATGGTCACTGTTAATGGAAACCCCATCACAGGCCTCTGTGGCCTGCACTTCTCTTTTACTCAGTCATAAAACAGCCGCTGCCTTAGTGCTGTGTCACCGAGGTGACACTTGCTGCCCTGATGGTGTATACATTTCACTCATTAGCTTGGATAGATGATGGCCATTAACCCCCATTGGCATATTTTACCTTCGGGGGAATGGCCTGAGTGCATTTGAAGCAGCCGCTCATACTCCACCTACACATTTAACTCGTTAGCTAATGGTTTCTGAGCCAAAGAGGCAAAGTAATCGCTTTTGCCAGTTGGAGAAATTGTTTGTATTGAATAAGTACGAAGGCACGAGGGCCACCTGTTATTGGAGTTCAAATTAGAGCAAGAAGCGTCCTTTGATGCACTGAGATCCAAACTCTTCTTTGTTTCCAAGGCCAATGCATGCCGTAAAACTCGATTTGTTGAGTTTATTGACGTGGTTTATTAGAACCAACTGCTTTGGCTAACTGGAGTTGCCATTTCCTTATTTAGTTTACCGCCGCAGGAATTACGTTAAAGGGCTCGCGTCATGTTTCTGATGCGTTTAGCTGTTTAATAAAAGGATTGAATGTGAATTTAAAGATTTGCATGATTAGACTCATATCCTCTGCATTTAAATCATCGGAAGCCGACTCAAACATGAACACCATCTATGCTATCTGGCTCAGGACGAAGGCTAGCAGCTTTGACACAACACCCAGGCCGTCATCTGTTTGACCTGCTACTGTCTGCAAAAACCTTTAGAGCCATCAGATCACAAACAACCAGCTTTCCCCCCAGAGCTGTGGTCTCCAAGACCCCTCTTCAAAACCAGCACACCTTCGGTCTACAAGAGCTGTAACGCAAACATTTAGGCCACAGTTGCACCAAACCACTCCGAGCTCCTGGGTGCAAAACAGGACGTTCGCTTCACACCTGCCATGTTTCTCCATTTATTTATTCATGATTTTCCTTTAGTTTATCATCTATTTGTACATAGATTAGCCATAACATTAACACCACTGGCAATTAAAGTGTATCTCGTTATTTCACTACAATGTTACCCCTTAGGGAGGTGGGATATATGTGAACAGTCAGTTCTTAAAGTTGGTGTGCTGGAAGCAGGAAACATGTTATGTCATCTGAGCCACAGGGTGATGTTCAAGAGTTAGAGCATCTCCAGATCTCCAGGTCTTCCAGGTGTTCCAGGCAGTAATTAGTACCTATCAAAGTGATTAGTGATTAAGGAAGGGGAACTGGTGAACTGGAGACACGGTCATGGGCTCCCAAGTCTCACTGATGCATGTGGGGAGTGAAGGCTAGCCTGGCTAGTCTGATCCCATAGAAAAGCTACTGTGAGCACAGTGAATGCTGACTCTGATGAAAAGGTTTCAGGCTTTAATGTTAAGGCTGATCGTGTGAGATTCAGTATCTTTTAATGAAAGTGACTAATTTGTCATTGTGAACACACTCAAGCACCACAATGAAGTGTGACCTCTGCATTTAACCCATCACATGAAGCAGCGGGCAGCTATCAACAGCGCTGGGGGAGCAGTGTAATGGGACGGTACCTTGCTCAGGGGAACCTCAGTAGTGCCCGGGCCGGGACTCGAACCTGCAACCTTCAGATCTTAAAGGCAGCGTCCTAACCACTAGGCCACACACTGATTTACAGAACTTGCATTTAAAAGCACAGTTGACTTGAACTGGCCTACAGGGAGTTAAATAAACCATCTGAGTGACCTGAGGAAATCAGCGTGACTTACTGAGGTTACTCATACTGACAATGTAAATGACATGCGTTTGATACAGGATGCAGATTCAGTGTAGCCATGTACACAGACACCATTGGACATGATTTGGGAAGTGATTCAGGAGACGTTCTCCCGTGCAAGGCTCTTTATCATTAGCCGTCAGATGTTGGTGACCCATGCAAGCTACTTTATACCATGCACACGTCCTTTACCAGCCCCCTGCTAGGCATTCAGGGTAGCTTTAACGAGCTGTGCATAAAGCACTCAAGGGCTGATAGATGTGAGGATTTAACAGCTTCATATTGTTCCAGGCTCTTTTCACAGTTACCTATGATTCCCCTCCAGAAACAGGCCACATCTGGGCTTCACGAGGGACTAAAGTTAGAAGCACATGCTGCTCTCATTACCGTATAATAGGAGCCACACTCAAACAGGCGTGACCCCCGCAGCCGCCGCAACGCGCCGTAAAAATGAAGAAATGAGGGGAGTGAAGGGGTTTTCATGTGAATAAGGATGTGAATTGTGAGTGTGCGTTTGTGCATGCGTTTTTGCTAAATTATTCATTACTCTGAGGTCTTGAGAAAGCAAGCCTGTTGAAAGTGTTAGCAGTGACAGGCGGAACACTTCAAGAGATGTACAGTGAGAAGCAGAAGCCTCGTAAAAGCTCTCACTGGCTCTAATGAAGCCCACCCTTGCACAGAATCGCTAATGCCTGAGCAGGCCAGTGTTCTGCAGAATGCAAATTCAGATTGTTGTTGTTCATTGAACTGATTTCTTTTAAGGAATATAATGGAATTCATTAAAATGTTCAGCTTTATGTTTACATATTTCTCATTTTAGTATATAGGGCTCTATTGTGCACCAGTGGAAAGCCTGATGCCGTGTTTTACTAGTTTAACACCGGTGCATTTCATGTCATGCGAGAAAGCTTTGAAATGAGTTTCTGTGTGTTTCCCACTCGTAGGAGTGGTGGTTCTTAAATGAGGCGAGGCAGGGAGGCATTGTTGGTGTGTGGCTATTTTAAGGCAGTGAAAAAACATTGTTTTTTGACCAAAAAACGCGTCTAAAGTCAGTGGTGTGTTATTAAACCATATTTAAGTGATGTTTTAGTAACACAGGTACATGCTCAAAGTACGCTAATGGCACTCGAAAAGGCTTAGATGGAACAGAGCTGCTACCCTTTGTGCATGAGCAGGTCCGCTTCCCTGGTTTACCAGGTAAACATGCCATTATAATAGCAGCCCACCATAACTCCACCCCTGCCTTTTTAAAAGTGAAGTCATGGGCCATTACGCCCAAAACACACCTCTTAATAACTATGAGAGTAAGGAAAACCTTGTTGTGCCTTGTGCTGGTGCAAAGTCTGATTTTTCAAACTAAAAATGGATTTGGACACGGACATCAATATAAGTTAAAGGGACTTCCTCTTAAAGCTTTAGGTTAGTTCAATGGAATAAAGCCCATACTCTATATACATGTATATATTTTCTAAACAATAACACTATATAACACAATATTTTTACACTATATGGGCAGTGGTGGCCTAGTGGTTAGGACAATGCCTTTGGGGCCTGAAGGTCGTGGGTTCGAGTCCCGGCCCGGGCACCACTGAGGTTCCCTTGAGCAAGGTACCATCCCACTACACTGCTCCGCGGGCGCTGTTGGTAGCTGCCCGCTGCTCCATGTGTGCATGTGTGATGGGTTAAATGCAGAGGTCACATTTTGTTGTAGTGCTTGAGTGTGTTCACAATGACAAAATAGTCACTTTCACTATATGGCCAAAATCATGTGGATAGCCCTCTTAATTTCAGGTGTTTCAGGCCCCAGTCAGCTTTAAATACTCTCCAGGGAAACTCGACTGAAGTGGTATAAATCATGCCTCCACTCTTCTGAATGACTCTTGACTACCTGTAAATCAATTGGATGAATCTAGGTTTGGCACAGGCCAGGAGAACATTCCCTATTAGTATGCAGAGTGCCAAACATTTGGTAGAGGAGGGATAATGGGCTGAGTTTGATTTTCACAGTTTGTTCTTGCTCCAGCAAACTAAGACATTAAGACCATTATGTGCCTCCAATTTTATGGCAGCAGTTTAAGAAAGGCCCCCTTGCACAATGTGAGGGCCATAAAGACATGGTTTCACTTGAACTCCAGTGGCCCTGACCTTCACCAATCCAGGTCTTCTTGTCCAGCATCAGACCCCAGCCTCACAAATGCCCTTTTGATGGAATGGACAAAAATTTCCAAAGATACTCTTCAAAGGTTTGTGTAAACCCTTCCCAGAAGAATGGAAGATGTTGTAGCTGCCAAAGAGGGGTCATAATTATGCTTTTGGAATGGGATGTCCAACAAGCTCCTAAAGATGGAATGGGCAGATGTCCACAAACTTTAGTCCATATAGTAAAAATGTTTTTATTTTCACTTGATCCAATCTAATCAAGAGTTTAGACAGCCTGTGTTATCATACTAGATAGAAAATCACAGTAGTACACCAGCATTGGTAGCACATTCATTAGTGTAGTTCATAGTTTAGGATACACTGTCAGTGGTGCTGGCTCATGAAGACATTTTCCTAGCTTCCCTAGTGTCCCTCAAGCCACATCTCTGTGCACATCTTGTTAGCAAAGTCAAACACCTGTCAATAATTAATGACTAATTGCCTTGGTCTGCAGCCCTCTTTGAACCGTACAGATTGTGCTTCGGATAACGTCATCCCAAAGGACTGGCTCTCTTTTTCTCTGTAGCGGATCAGGAGTGATCTGTCCCCAAGGCTGAGTGAGGTCAGCATTAGGACTGTGATGAGAGAAGTGTCAGTCACCCAGCAAAACACTCTCATGTCCCTCAGTGCTGTAAATCAGACTTTAAATGACACCAGAATGATATCAAAATGACACATGTTCATAATTTGCAGTACATCATCTAACCCGTTCTGTGGCTTTCAAAGCCTAACGAGGTCCACATGAAGTGTTTGGTTTGCTCCAACACAAAGGAAGATCATTTTCTTAATTCCAGGTTATGTTTAAAGGCCGTGCACTAAAGGAATAAGCCAAACGTTACAGTGATTTACCCGTGGTTAAGGGGTGTGATCATGTCACAGTGACTTTGCCATTGATTAAACCCTAAAACCTTGGAAAGAATTTGATTGTGTGGTGCGTTTCCTTTGGTTTTTCCTAGTTGGAGGCTGGGAAAATTCAAGTTGCCAGTTGCTATCAAACGCACCATAAAGATTCTAAGAAAAGGTATAAACTGCTGTAGTCTGAATAGGTGGATATATGTAAATGTGTTGTTTTGTTGTGACATCACAAAAACAATGATATCAGAATGGGTTTTAATGGCTTGTTTACATTTGGAACTGTACATTGTAAAACTTTAGCAATATTTATATACTATATGAAAAATTGTTTGCTACGTTTTTATGATGTGGGCCCTTTATTGTGCGCAGTGGTATTTCAAGGATATTTTATTTATTCTTTAAATAATTAATTAATTAATTAAGTAATTAAATAATGTATTTATTTATTTATTTATTTATTTATTTATTTATTTATTTATTTATTTATTTATTCTTTAATTAATTATATAATTAATTTATTTTTAATTTTGTTTATTTATTTTTACATTTTATTTATTTATTTATTAATTTATTTATTATTATTAATATTATTATTAATATTATTATTATTATTGTACTTGCTAATCATGGCTGTTAATGGGCCCAAGGGTTACATTTTGAGCATGGAAGTTTACCTCCAAAGCCTCTCATTTTGGCATTATAGCAAAAGCAACACAGTTATAAATCACTGCCTCTAGCTTACAGTGTAGATGTATTAGGGATAAAGAAGCATGCAGCTGTAGGTATAGCACATGATTAGCCAGCCTCAAGTCTATACCCATTACGTGTCTGCGCTGAGTCTGACCTGTCAGCTCTCCTGACTAGCCCATGTTTCTCCCCTGGTTTCTCAAACCCTAATGATCCCTCTGTCACGTCCCTTTCCACGTCTTTAAAGTGATGGGAGTCACAAGCTTCATCCACAATCAAAAGGCATTTTCCGAACTCCCTTTTGACTTTCACACAAACGCCTGACCTTTGAATTTGGCCGACTCTGTTTTTGAGTTGAGCTCAGACAGGTGAAGGAGCGCACATGCCTCACCGAGCACGCTCAGGACGATGTGCAGGAGTACGGTGATGAGTGAGATAATGGGTTATTAGGTATGTGATGTCTGTGATCTCTTACAGGAACTCGGCCTGGATTCGATGACCTCTTGACCCAAGAGTGTGAGCACTGCCCTTCAGGGCTCCGGGGGTCAGCAGAGATTGGCCTCTAGGCAAAGATTCTTGAAGGAAGAAAGTGATGGAGACGGCATTCCATAACGTACATTAACCATCATTACTGCAATAAAATTCATCATAATTATCCCTGATGCTGAATCGTAAATGTCAGTTTGGTCACGTTATTCAGATTTCACATGCTCAGCCTACACTGTCAGCTAATTTCTCACAATAACTGGGGGAAAATTCGACCACTTAATCTGTTGATTTTTGTGACATTACAAAAACAGTGATTTCAAAATGGGTTGAACAATGGGTCCTTTAATGTGTCAAGATTTTCTACGCACAGAATATTATTGATTGGCAATCATACTTGGCAAACATGGCTATTAGGGCAGTGGAGGCCTAGTGGTTAGGACGCTGCCTTTGGGACCTGAAGGTCGCAGGTTCAAGCCTGGGCACTACTGAGGTACCCTTGATCAAGGTACCGTCCTGCTACACTGCTCCCCGAGCGCTGTTGATAGCCGCCTGCTGGTGCCGGTGTGATGGGTTAAATGCACATTTTGTTGTGGTGCTTGAGTGTGTTCACAATGACAAATAGTCATTTTCACTTTAAAGGGCCTAGGGGTTGGATTTAAAGCAAGGCAACATATCTCCATTACCTCTCAAACCTTTTAAAATTCAGTTAGGTATTCGGATTTTATAAAAGGAAAAATTTCAATTGCCAATTAAAAATTCAAATAGCCAATCAGGTGACAGCAGAGAGAACCAGTAAGCTTGTAGAAGGGAGTTACCAGTTATCAGATTACATGAAGGACGATTTGCAGATGTGGGAAAACTCAGGAAGATCAAGGTCATTTGGCTGACTCAGTCTGATTGCAAGATGGAAAAGTTATCCAGCCAATCAGTTTACAGGATGGAAGAACTTAACTAGCCAATCAGATCACAGGGTGTTCAACTTGCCAATTACACCGCAGGCAGTAAAATGTATCTACCAGTCAGAACACAGGAAGGAAATTATGACAGCAAATCAGAGCACAAGAACTAACTGGTGACAAATTTAAGCTAACCAATCACATCGCAGAAGCGAAAAAAGTAATCGATAAGCCGAAATCTTATCAATATGTCAAACAAATCACTGTAGGCCTGCTAGCCAATTAACTCACAGGACTGAAAATTCAACTGGCAAATCAGATGAATCAGATTAAGCAAGTAATCAATAAGTCAGAGGGTTATCAATAGGCCAATCAAAACACAGTAGGGAAGATAATTAGCCAATTAAATTCAGAATTCAATAAATAAATGTGCAAATCAGGAAAAACTACTAATCAAACCACACTGCTAACAAATCTCTGTTATTTTGGAAAAGTAAGCTACCCCCCTCCTACTTTAGTAAAGGTACTGTCCTGAACACCCCTGTTCTGGGAGTGGTACTACCTTAACGACAGTTGCCGAGTCCTTAGTTACCGCTTGAAGGCAGAGATTGCAGGAAAGTTTACAGCAGTCACAGCCAACTTCTTTATTAACAGCTGAAAATAGGTAAATGTTTTCATTTGACCCTGGGAAAAGATTTTCTTTTTCATTTAACATGTTTATGACTTGTTTAAACTAAGCTGAATTTATTCAGTGTTGTTCAATTTTACCAGAACTGTTGCAGTTAGGTTAGTTAGGCTAGTTTTTGCTAGTTGACAATACTACTTAAACCGGCTATAAATTAGTCTAAATGAATGCCATGCTTAATGTTTCCTTAAAATGTCTTAAAATATTACTGAGTATACCCAAAAGTTTGCCTGAAAGTTGTCCAAATTTCCTGTAAACTGTCAACAAGCTAGTCAAGCTAGCACACTGCTGTCTGGTAGCCTTCTACTTCGCTCTGCTCCTGTTTCAGGCTGACAGTTCTATGAGAAAATGGACACAAGACAGACCCTCCAAAACTATGCCCATGGGGCCTATGTGTTCCTGCCACACCCACCCGGTAACATCAGACCTGGTGAACCCAGGTCAACCCCACTGCTCTTTCACAGGAGCAAATTGCCCCCGGTGAGGAAATATCCCACAATGGAGCAGAAGGGCTTCTACTCTGATCTTATCGGCTCAGTAGTCAAACCACACATGGAGGTAAAAACGAGAAACTTGAGAAAAGTGTGTCTGCCTAGCCAGTTTTCTTCCCATGCCTCCATCTTTCTCTCTCTCTAGCTGTCTCTCGTTCTCGATCTCTCTCCCTCTCTATCTCTCTCTCTTTTACACACATTAACTGTGCTCTTCCTGATTCCTCACAATCTGTGCCATTTGTAGTCCTGCACCCAGGGCCCGGTGACTGAGCAGAGTTTGCTTTGCCAGGCTGGATATGACTCAAACACCCCAAAAGGTAAAATCTGTTTACACCTACAATGTTAAAGCAGCTATTTGTGAAAAAAATCACATTACATTTAGTCATATGAAAAAATGTGGGTGCACTTGGCAAATGAATTATGTTTCGCTGATATTCAAAGTGAAAATAAGTACGTCCCCCAAAACAAACTTCTGCACATACTTTAAATAGAGGTCATACACTAAAATGTCCAGAAAAAATGTTATATTTAAGTTCCTCTTGCACTTAAAAAAAATCAACAAAACCGTAACTTCGAAGAGATGTCTGTGAAATGGTTGATTTCCCTGCTTTTTTTTTTACCCCAGCAAGCACTTTCCAAACTCCTTCTGACCTGTTCACTCTTGTGGAGAAGGACAGGCATGGTCCCACCACTCAGATCCTGCAGCACACGGACTTCTCCCCAGGAGGCTACACCGCTAAAGTGCAGTTACCCTACAACTGCTTGCCGGGCCAGCAGCCTCGCAAGATTGAGATTGAGAGGTGAGGAAAAGGAGCGAGTCAGGAAGCGATATCAATTATTTGATTTGAATGCAATTATTTTGTTTTGGGGGGTAAGATCCTGTTTTTAAATGCCCTGGATATCTAAATGTGACCGCAGGAACTATTTCTGTATCATGAAAAACACGGACATCTCTACAGAGTAGTTTAAAAGTGAATGTAGTCCTAATGTGCTGTGTGGCTCTGTGTTGTTCACCCCTCCAGACGGCGGCGAGAGTATCTCAAATTAGACATCACTCAGCTCCTGGCCGAACTTGGCATAGACTCCAACCAGTTGGTACCCCGAGACCTGGTCAGTGATGGACACACAGAAAGCTCCTGCATGCCTGTCACCAGGAGTCCCTGCCCACCTTCATCTAAAAGCCTCTGTCCACCCATGTGCGCAAAACCTTGCCCCCCAGTTTCTAACTACCTGCCCCTAGAGGTAAGACAACCTGGTTCACAGCGTCTCTCTTGGTATCCTGGTGCAGTAGAGGGGACTGAGGCTGAGTAGGATCTCACATTGCTAATATCCACACTCAGAGAGCACAGACATAAACACCACAAACAACAACAAAATCATTAGGGTATAAGCGCCTGTCACAGCATAACCAGTAAGACTGACCACCAACCCCATCATGAGGCAGGTTGTCACATGTGAATGCTGTCTGTTTGGCCAATGTTTGTCATGAAGGACCATTATATGAGTCCTTGGTTACAATGAACACCATATACACCTGCAAAGTGTAGAATGTTTAATGCTGGTAAAACTGAGCAAGAGCATCAAACCCCGGTTTCCCCTTTGCCACAGTGAGCTGATGCTCTGTCTCTCTGTGTGTAGACGTAACTGTACACTGGTTTATTTTGAGTTCGTTCGTCACGTGCTTTGTTTCTTTCAGATATTTGACAATGAAGAACTTGACTGCCGGACGCCGGATGACTGGCTAGCTCTGGGCTTCGAGCCAGACACAAGTGGCCACAAACCTGTCCCAGCCAAGGCCCTGCTACCCAGCAGTGACACTGTCTCACCTGGTACAGATCTTTCTAAAACCCTAAGAAAATGTCGTCATTACCGATAAACTGAGCCCGTGCAGCATAACCTGGGCAGTGGAGGCCTAGTGGTTAGGATCTTACCTATGTGAACTGAAGGTCGCAGGTTCAAGTCCCGGCCCGGGCACCACTGAGGTTCCCTTGAGTAAGGTACCGTCCCGCTA
>JBBPDA010112021.1:0-15143 GCA_037974385.1 Arnoldichthys spilopterus
TGTTGCCTCTGTCCTGGAAGTCGCTTTGGATAAAAGCGTCAGCCAAATGATTAAATGTAAATGTAAATGTAAAATGTAAATTATTCTTGACTTAACGACATAACACAGTGACGAGAGTTCAGACATCGCCATGTAATGGCAATGCAATATGGGATCTCGGAAAGAGACACAGCTGAATATACCAAGTTATTATAGGAGAGAGAGAGAAAGAGAGAGAGAGAGTATAGGCTGATGAACGAAGAGAGAGAGGGGGAGAAAGAAATAATGGCCATTGGTATCTCTGCCACAGTGGAGGGACTTTGAGGTGAAAGGGTCAGCTTGCCTGCGGTCCATGCATGTGAGTGGACAGAGCTTGTGTTATGTGACGTGTCGATGTCCTGCTGTCATATTTTCTTACCCTCAAGTGAAACCGTGAGATTATTGTGTTGAGAGACACTAGATTCGCAGAAATGCACATCCAAATCATGATCACGTGCTTTTTACCCAAATGTAAGCTGTATACAGATGTGCAGTATACACAGCTGTACAGTGTGTTACAGGGCAGTTTTACACTAATTGGTATGTGCAGTTTTGTGCAAGAGCGCATGCCAGTGCAGTGAAGTGACTCGTGTCCAATGCAGGTGATAGCACAGATAATGATGCATGAAGAACCAGATGTAGAGATACACTGGAGTCCAGTGTTGGACAGTCTGATTGCTGCTGGAGCAAATGACCAGTTATAGACAACACGATATGATGCTACGTGCAACGCCATAGTAGCCACACACTATGACCTGGCAATGCCATGCAACTCCTCTGACTCAACCACACTGTTGTGCTGTCCCCCTGACCTCTGACCCACAGATCCGTCGAGAAGGGACGAGGAGTAAAGAAGGAGGGACGCGGTGATGTTGCGTGGGGAGCATGCCGATTACCAGCGCCAGTACCACACTTTGGCCAGCACCCCGCGTCGCTTCTCCAACCCGGACATGGAAGCACTGGCCAAGCTGCACAAGGGTCGAGAGGCAGAGGCCGAGAGGCAGCGGGGCAAGTACCCACCGCAGCACGCTGCCACTCTCGTCAACACCAACTGCTCACGGCAGCAGGTGTGTGTGTGTGTGTGGGAGACTTGTGTGAGGTAACTTTGAGAAGACCCTCCCCATCCCCATTGCACCTTCTGTGTAAGCCATCCCTCATTGGGGGGTCAGTTCCTGACCCCAGAACCATGTGTGCATGGTGGGCCGCCTGAACCTAGCTGGCACCAGAAGGTGATGAAGAAAGGGGTGGGGGGTGCATGACCGACTGCCTTACGTGCATTCATGTCACCCGGGGCGACAGCAGAACGTACGGACGTTCCTTTCCACTCGTTTATCCCGTCGTTCTTTTCTGCTGTTCTTCTTACTCGCCTTTTGCGCCTGCACCTGCCGCTTCTTTCTCCTTTATGTATTTCGCCCCATCTCTGTCACTCTCGCCTTTTCCACCCTCACTCCTCCTCTCCACCTTTCTCCCTTCCCTCGCGTTCCCCGTGCGCTCCCCTCTTTCGCTGTCGTCATCCGTTTCTCAGTGCCAGTCCCCTCCTTCTCGCTGGCTGTTTGCTCGGTGTGTTTGCCCTGCTGCAGCTTCTGCTAGCAACAGTGCCGGAATCAGAGGGGTGGTGGGGGTGGGGGGAGTGCTGGCGATGAGGGGGATGCTCGGTCAGGTGGAGTTTGCCGTTTCCTTGACAACCTCAAGCCCATATAAGGCGATCAATGATATCACATAGCAGGCTGGCATGAAGCGGGAGCCGCCGAGGAACAGGGACGGAGAGAGGGCAAGGGAGGAGACGGAGAGTGAGGGAGAGAGGACGAGGCAGAGGAGAGGGAGAGAGGAGGTGACCATCCACAGCCAAGGAGAGACCGAGAAAGTGAGAGAGAGAGAGAGAGTGAGAGAGTGAGAGGGAGACAAAGCGCTCCTGAGGCATGAGGGGATTTTCTGTGATCCGCAGTCCGTAAATGGAGAGACGGAAGGAGGAAAAGAGAGAAGGAGGAGGAGGAGGAGGAGGAAGAGAAGATGGAGAGGAGGGGTGGAAGGAGCCGGCGTGAGGAGGAGTGAGCGGGTGGCAGAGCTAATTAATTAGCAATGGTACGGTACGTTCATTAATCAATGAAGACGTGGACAATTTACACTGAGCAAACAGAGAGAGAGCGAGAGAGAGAGAGAGAGAGAGAGAGAGAGAGAGAGAGAGTGCCTACCTGACTGCGTGTTGATTTGGTTGAGGTGGAGGATGCTGCTCGTCTAACCAGGTGAGGAGCACTGAGATTCGAGGAAGTCTGTGGGTGTGTGTGAGTATGTGTGTGTTTACGGGTGTGTGTGTGTACGGGTGTGTTTCTCTGTGTGTGCTTGTGTGTGTGTGACCATCACCACCTTCGCATGCCATGCTCTTCGCATACCTTTACATTGGCCTTATGGGCTGTTATAATTGTGTGTGTTTGAGGTGCGCAGGTGGGAAGCAGGTGTGGCCCAGGATCCTGCCGCAGTGTGTTAATGTGTGTATATGTGTGTGTGTGTGTGGGGTGGGGGGGTTGTGTTGATAGGGAAAAAACAGATGTATGAGCTGTGTGTGTGTGTGTGTGTGTGTGTGTGTGTGTGTGTGTGTGTGTGTGTGTGTGTGTGTGTGTGTGTGCATACTCATAAGGGGGACACACGGAGAGAGGGACAGAGAGTGAGGGAATGCCAGTGGAAGCGAGAGAGCGGAATGGGTGGGCACATGGGCCTGCTTGGCATGCAGATCATGTTGCAAATTCATCTCTCCACTTCTTTGCTACACACACACACACACACACACATGCTCGGTGCAAGCCATTGCTATAACTAAATTCTGTCTGATGTGCATTTGGTTTAGTGTGCGCAGTTAAAATAAAGCAGGTGCACACTGTGCTGCTCATGTCTGCTCACTTGCTGTCTGTGGATGCATGTGTATTGACTGTTGCTGCTTTTTCTCTAGAAGAAAAAGGTTTTTCCTGCCTAGGGGCTTTACGTCATCCCCTAAGGAGTGACTAATTATTCGTACTTTATCTCTTTGGCATAATAATAATAAAAATAATAATAAGAAGAATATTAGTAGTAGTAGTAGTAGTTTAGTAGTATATCAAATAATATAAATATTAAAAATAATAAAATTATATTTATTTTTTATATAATAATAGTAGTGGTAATAATAATAATAAATAAAAATAATATTATTACTACTACTACTTCTGCTACTACTACTACTACTACTACTAATAATAATAATAATAATAATTAATAACAATAAATAATGATAAAACATTTTATTTATATAGCAGCTTTGTTAGGCCAGAGGTTTAACAACATGAATAAAACCGAATACAGGCCCAGAGCAGTAAAGGTCTGTTGGTACTGGATTAGGTTTACTTGGGAATTGGAGTCATTAGTGATGAGTTGGACAGATGGATTAATCTGCAATGTCTATCACCTCCTACAAATCTCCAAACCCAGAGCTTCCCCTATAATAGCAGTGCTGTTCCACTCAGTAATGGAATTTCCTTTCTTAGTAGTGAAAAGCAAGGCTAACCACTACAACAGAGCATGATCTGATCCTTGATCCTCAATCTCAGACAATGACTACATTTACATTCATGGAATGTGGCAGATGCTCTTATCCAGAACAACATGAGTGCTTCTTAGTCTATGAAGAAAACATGCCCTTCACTCTAGGAAACCTCAAGTGCTGCTACCAGGACATTAACCCTTACCTCTACCAGAATCCTCTACCTTCCTAGGACTATTTCTTTTTCCTCCATCAATACATTATCCTTATAGAGTTATAGAATGTTCCTCTGTGAGGAACCTTTCCTCTACCTCTACCAGGTCTCTACCCTCTAACACTACTTGGACTCTATCTTCTGCCTCTACCAGGACCTTATCTTCTACCTCTTCCAGGACCCTATCTTCTACCTCTACCATGACCTTATCTTCTACCTCTTGCAGGACCTTATCTTCTACCTCTACCAGGACCTTATCTTCTGCCTCTACCAGGACCTTATCTTCTACCTCTTCCAAGACCCTATCTTCTACCTCTACCAGGACCTTATCTTTTACCTCTTCCAGGACCTTATCTTCTACCTCTACCAGAACCTTATCTTCTGCCTCTACCAGAACCTTATCTTCTACCTCTTCCAGGACCTTATTTTCTACCTCTACCAGGACCTTATCTTCTACCTCTACCAGGACCCTGTATTCTACCTCTACCAGGACCCTATTATCTACCTTCATCAATACTTTATCCTCTATCTCTATGAGGAATGTTTCATGTAACTCTACCAGGACCATATTCTCTACCTCCACCAGCACTTTATCCTCTACCTCTACCAGGACCCTGTATTCTATGTCTACCAGGGCCCTATCTTCTACCTCCATCAATACTTTATCCTCTAACTCTATAAGGAATGTTTCCTGTAACTCTACCAGGCCCCTATTCTCTACCTCTACCAGCACTTTATCCTCTACCTCTACCAGGACCCTATTATCTACCTCCATCAATACTTTATCCTCTACCTCTACCAGGACCCTATCTTCTACCTCTAACAGGACCTTATCTTCTACCTCTACCAGGACCTTATCTTCTATCTGTATCAGGATCCTCTTCTCTACCAGCACACAGAAGGCCTTTATTTTAATGTAGTTATGAAAAAAATGATAGTTAACAGTTAATTTAACACATGGACATGTAGTAAATGTCCTATGTGCTCTTTAAAGAGGTCGGTCTTCAGTCGTTGTTTGAAAACAGCAAAATACTGTGGTTCTGATGGTTGGGGGAAGTTGGTTCCACCACTTACATGCAGAACTGAGAGATTTTTAAGAAGTTGGGATGATCATGATACTTTAAATGTCTAGCTGTGACCCATGGTTTGATCATGGCTTATTGATAAGAAGGGACTGGACAGTTTTTGGCTTTGTAGGCACAATTTAATGCAGGCAGCCACAGGTAGCCACTAAAGTGGCGTTTGAGAATTCTGGAGCACTAAAGATGAGATGTGCATTCTGCATCAGTTACTACTGTTCTCTACTACAGTTTGTGGTGATATAATTTGAAGCAAAAGGGAAATATCTTGCAATTCAATGCTGTTTCAGTCTTGATGTCTGAACATCCAGACTGTGATGTTTTGATCTAGGCTGGGGTAATTTGGTGAAGGATACTACCCTGTATGAAAAGACTTAATCTGGTAAAAGAAATCCAGCTTAAATGGGGTAAAAGGTGCTTCAATGAGATAAAAAAACCATACAATTTAAAGTTTGATCAATTTGTAACGTAAGTGCAGTTTTCTTCAGTCTTAAATTTAGTTAAGCTAAACACTATGGAAGCAGCAACACTGAATGTTTTTGAAAACCTCCCAGTGGCTATTCTGGTGGATTTTTCATGTAGGTCAATGGTATCTTGGTAGGTGAAATTGACCTAGTCTGCTGGTTGTTATATTTAATATTTAATATTTTATCTTTTTGATATAGTTGTGATAATGCTTGGCAAATTTTCTTGCTATTTGTGCCTGGGTGGCACAAATTCTATTCTGAATACCACTACCATCCTGAAATAAATCCTTAAAACAACTATAATTTGCATACTGTAAAATGAATGGTTAGTGATCGGTCTCTAGCCAAAAGCCTTTCAAGAAGCTTTCAGAGTGCTTAAAACCACCTGCTGGAGAAGTGGAACAATATGCTATTTTCTATCTAATGATTGTATAATTGCTTTTTGCTTCAGAGACATTGTTGCAGAAAGTATGAAGTATCTAGTGTTGCCAGTGATGATTTTTTGCTTAAACCTTTGCAGCTATATTTAAAATAGGCAGCAAAAAAACATAAAATAAAAAATATCAAATACAATAGTTCTCGAGTGGGACCAAATTTAATAAGGTCAGTAATTAAGTAAAGAATTAAACAGAGTGATTATATATGAAAAAAAAGTGGTTAAGTAACCTGTTGCACTTTACAAGGGTAGCAGGTCAAATTTGACATTTACATTTACATTTATTCATTTAGCTGATGCTTTTATCCAAAACGACTTCCGAGACATAGGAAACAATCAAGCATTAGAGCTGCACAGGGCAATACGAAGAGTAAAGTGAGTGCTACAAAGAGTCCCAACACATTTCTCTTAGTTATAAAGTACAGATGACAAGTGCTACAATAAAAACTAAGTGGAACATTACTATCTGGAAGACATTCAGTCAGATATCAGGTAGCAATTGTTCGTACATGACTGATGAGGTGGGTCCGGAACAGTCTTGAGACGCTTCTTGAATGTGAAGAGAGACTCTGCAGATCTAGTGAAGCTGGGTAGCTCATTCCACCACTGAGGAATAATGAAAGAGAAGAGTCTGGAGTGGTAATTGATCCCATATGGAAATGGAATTTAATGCAGTATTGGGACTGATGAGTAAGAAGAGGAACTTAAAGAAAGACGGGTCAACATCAGTCAAGAATGGAACAGTGTGGGGATGCTTTGCTGCTCCAGGTTAATAGAGCTATGAATTTTGTTCTCCACCTGAAAAGAAGAAAATTCAATCATTAGTCTGAATATCAACTGATTTTTGCCACAAGACAGTGATCCAAAGCACAAGAGCAAGTGAACCTCGAAATGACTTGGGAGAAACAGACTTAAGCTTTTGAAAGTCCTACCATGAATCCAACTGAGATGCTGTGACAGGCAAGGCATGATAAAAGCTCTCAAGCAAACTGAACTTGTGCTGAACTTCGTCCACAGTCCATGTTACCGAAAGATCTCTCACAGACTGATCAGTCATAAGAAGCACTTGGTTGTAGTTGTTGCTGTTAAAAGTAAAACACAGATATTACGTTGAGGCAATATTTTTTTTCACATGCATGACGTAGATGTTGCAAAACTTTTCCTTTTAATACACTAACCATTTTAAAAAGATACTTGGTGTGGGATCTTGCTGAGTTTCCCCAGCTCTGCAAATGAGGCAGGAGTGATAAGCTTGTCATTGATGTGTTAGTACAGGTCTGATGCCCCCCCCCAAAAAAAAATGTTAGATGATGTTCTAATGACTTGTAACAGCTACTATTTGGCTAGAAAAATCTTTGGTTGAGGGCAGATGCACAGTTGAATCCTTATTAGTGTAAAAGTCTGTCTCAGGCTTATTAGAACTTTCGTGACCCCAATTTCTAGATCTTTTCAACAACTCCTGAATATGTTTAGAAAAGAGTTTGTACCATGGAAATGCTTTCTTTTGTTCCAGCACAGCTGTTACAGTCCTTTCATACGAGTGGTTAAACAGTCACAATTTGGTTAGTGTCAAAGAACTTCAAGGCTGTGTTAGCTTTCTCACAGAGGAGCCCCAAATTCTCTTGCAAGCCTGTTACTGTGCAAGAACTGTGAAGAGACACATTGTCTTGGTCTACATTCAAAGGCTGGGAGTCAGTCCCTATTCCCTGATTCATACTCCCAAACATTGTGATCAGCTCCTGGCTGGGTTTACCTGCTCATTTTTTGTCATAATTTTTCAGATTGAAGATTTCAGCCCAACTGTCTACATGGGATGTGATCTACTACAGTCTGGGATTTACATGCATTGATACATTTCATTAGAACAGCTATGTAAAATGCACATATCATGCGCTCGTCTTCCTGGAGGGCTTTGTTTGGTGACTTTTGCTATATCAGTTCGAGATCTATCATCTTCAATGTTTAGGTCCATCCTGGCCTGAACTGTTTGAAAAGTTCATTAGTCCGTGATGAGTCTGTCTACTCCAATAATGTTCAGTTTTTAGAGATTGATATGTTCCGTGGAAGAGCTTGGAAGCCAAATATTTGAGAAACACATCACTGTGCATTTGTGTAAAAATGGAGGGAATGCACAGAAAGAATGGAGCCAATTCAATCCAACTGAATTAAAGTTTCATTCGGTTTGGGTCTAGATTGACCACCTTGGACCACCTCCATGTGCTCCATGCTACCCACCCCCTAACCAAAACGGGGTCCATTGCAGTTACAGGCTTTAACTGATGCCACCTTTGTAAATGTTGAGACTCTATTGTTTGTTATCCCTATCTGGTATCCATCTGGCCAGTGCTAACTCCAGTCTGCCTTGCTAAGGCGATATGCACCCTATAAATAAGCTGATGTTGTGTGTAACTTAGCATAAAGTTAAAACATCACAATCTTTTATCATTCAGATCATCAGCTATATGATATTTTTGGGTGGGTCTTGGATTACAAGCTCAAACATTACATATAACTTTGGATGGTCCCTTCTCTTTTTGTTAGATGAACAATACAACCATCTTGGAAACTCTTCTAACACTCAACCATGAAAATAAAGTTCATTGATATATTTGATCTACAATCCTTAATAAAGCAATGCTCCAATTACCATTTTTAATTTTAATTTAAACAGTTGTCAACATAATAGCTGTCCCAGAGTGTCCACTAGGGTGATGCAATTCTTTGTATATAGTATTTATGGAGATTTTTTAGGCACTTGTTATAATAAAGGACAGTGAACCTCTTTAATATGGAGGTGATGTACATTTTTATATACAGCTATTGAATAAATATGAAGGTAAAATGCTTGATCAAATATTTTTTATTGTATGTTAATTTCAAATGTACTGTTTCTTCATGGAAGTTTGCAAAATGATAGATTTTTTTAAGTAACGTAGGTGCATCACAAGCTATTTATATTAAAAAAACACAACTCATTTTTTGTGGTGGGAAAAACATCAGTTCTGGTGGGGTTTAGGCCAGAAGTGCACCTAATAAAAAAAAATCCCTGTATAATATAGTGTGTTTATACTTCATGTTGTACTTTTATCTTTCACATTACTTGTAATTAAAGCTGACTACAAAAATTTGGGAAACAAAAAGCACTATACTAAATCCTGCTACGTAAATATTATGCATATAATACAGCTTTTAATGCTCTGACAACAATAGCAATGATAACAATGATACTTCAGCAAACCATGTTGGTAAACTGTGAAAAAATTGCCAAGCAGTGATCTAAAAAAATTTTTCTCCAAATTTTATGAAAATCTGATGATTTTTATGTTCAGGTTTATACGAACCCTGCATTTATATGATGTTGGATTTTTGAAAGCAATAAATATATTCTGGTACTTTCTAGTACATTCTAGCCATACATTCTTACCCACTCATAGTATTACCACTCAGCTATAACACAATTCAGATGGAGAAATATCTAAGTCAATAAGTCAAATAGAATTAATTATGATTAATTAATTAATATTTACATTTTTTTCTGAACAATAATACTGTCATTGAGCTTTCTTCAGCGCTAGCCCTTGCTAAAAAAAAAACACATTCACAAAACATACACTATATGTTTTAGTGGGTGCACGCTTCCAGCATCCTTTCGGTTCTAGAGCATGGGTTGCCACAGTAACAGAAACTGGCCGTTCAGCCAGTGCTTCCTGATTTGGCTTTCAACGTGATGTCAGAGAACGGATTAATTCTGCTCTTTAAGTGGCTCTTTATTTAGCATTACGATGCAAATGATTGAATTCAGCAGCAACTTTCTGGCTCTAATTCATTCCGCTAAATCCATATAAACCCGGCATAATAGCGCGAATGGAAAAAAGCAGCATTAGCAAAATGTTGCTCCCCAGTCGGGAAAGTATATTGATTTTTCTTAGCAATTGCTAATTCATTTTGAAGGTGCGCTAAGTCACTTTTTCACAGTTCACTTGTAAGTAGCATATCCTAGGCCTTCATCCAGTTGTAATGGTTAAATCTACTTTAATGCTGGTTCTGGGATTAGCTCTGCTTTATTGTAACACAGGACAATATAATGGTCCAACTACTCATTGGATAAATGACTTGGAAAGCAGTTGGAGAGATTTAGTGCCTTTCTTCACTCTCACTCTCACAAGCACTGGGGCGCTTGTGGTCAGAGTTTGGGTTGTGTTCTGATGGATCTAAAGTTGCTCATACCTGCTGAATCATCCGACACAAAGCTACTGTGTTCTGTCTGTAGCAGAATGGCTGCAGCTTTGATTGCTCCTCAATAGAGCATGCACCTTCCGGCCCACAGTGCTCCTACATTTTCAGCCAGGCTTTACAGCTCAACACATTTTGGAAATGTCTCAGTTTCTTCAAAGTTCTAACATTTCAGTGGACTCATGTTAACACTCACTTTCCTTCCATTCCTGGAGGGCAGTGGTGGCCTAGAGGTAAGGGACCTGCCCTAGGGGCTTCAAGTCCTGGCCTAGGTACCACTGAGGCCTTGAGCAAGCTACACTACTCAACACGCAGGTGCTGTTGCTAGCTGCCTGCTGCTCCATGTGTGGATGGGTTAAAGGCAGAGGTCACATTTTGTTGGAATGGGGTGTGTTCACAATGACAAAAACACTCCAAATATTTAGGAAATTCAGATAAATAAAAAATGAGATTGATATTCCAAGATAAATGTTCACCCTGGTCCATACAGTTCATATAGCTGCAAAAATGGCAGTGGTGGCCTAGTGGTTAGGACATTGCGCTGGGGACCCGAAGGTCGCAGGTTCAAGTCCTTGCTCAGGCACTACTGAGGTACCCTTGAGCAAGGTACTGTCCCACTACTCTGCTCCATGGCTTGGAAGTCGCTTTGGATAAAAGCGTCAGCCAAATGAATAAATGTAAATGTAAATGAAAAATAGCCCCACCATAGCTGTAACGTCACAACCGTGAACATATGCGGCATATCCAATTTTGGGCTGTGGAGCAGTGGAATCATGTTCTCTGGCGTGATGGAGCTCCACTGAAAAACCGTTGGATGAGATTTGGAAGTGAAGAATGGTGGGATGAGGTGAAAACATTAGTGAATGACTGTGTGCATCGATAAGTGTGTCAGTGTGTGAAAAACAGAACATATAGGAATGAAGAGGGATTTGACCTACAAATGTGCCACAATTTTTACTATGATCACTCATACACACACACACACACACATTTGCACACATAAATAATTCATTGAGCCGGACAGACACCAGGGAGCAGACACCCACGCAGGAATCTCTCAGCCCATGGCCTTTAACCCTCGGCTGGTGGAGTCCTGCCAAAACGCATTCACAGGCCGTCGAGCGCCGAGCACATGAGCTGAGTGTGCGTCTGAAAATGGAACATAAATGCGTTTGGTCGCTTTCACTTTCTAATTTTTCTTCATGGTCTAAAAGCACCAGCTGCTCTTTCCATGGTGTGACCCTCTCATAACTAGAGGACCAATAGGAGTTCCCCAGTCTTACGTTTTTGAGTAGCTTTAAAGTCACTGTAAGGCCACACCCACTTTTCTAATGACGGCTTACTTTGTTTCTGTGACTATTTGTCATTGTGAACATACTCAAGCACCACAACGCAATGTGACCTCTGCATTTAACCCATCACATGTGCACAGGTGGAGCAGCGGGCAGCTATCAGCAGCATCCAGGGAGCAGTGTAGTGGGATGGTACCTTGCTCAAGGGTACCTCAGTGGTGCCTGGGCAGGGACTTCAACCTGTGACCTTCTGTTAACAAGGGCAAAGTCCTAACCACTAGGGCACTGCGTGAAAGTGGTGCAAAGTGCCCTACAGTGAAAAGTGGTATATGTATTTAACCCATTTACATGTGGAGCAGTGCAGCTGGACAGTACCTTGCTCAAGGGTATGTCAGTGGTATCTGGGCTGGGATGTGAACCTACGACCTTCTGATCACATGGGCAAGTCCCGAACCACTAGGCAACCACTGCACTTAAGTGTGCTGATGACTGACAGGACAGTAGTTACACCATTCGCCTCATCACAATTAGCCCTCACGCTAAGGTCTGGCAGACAACCATCCCCACCATCTGTGTGTGTGTGTGTGTGTGTGTGAGTGAGTAAGACTCAGCAGAGGGTGTGCTCGTGTGTTTGGTTGTCGTCATTGTGTGTAAGTGTGTGTTTGTTCACCTGAGTGAATCGTGATCATAAGAAATATCATAAGAAGAAGCGGGGGTCATGGGGTTAGGGGGAGGGGTGCCTTTACATTGAATTCATTCAAGTTGGTTTGACTCTCTCTCTCTCTGCCTCTCCCCCTCTCTCTCTCTCTCTCTCTCTCTCTCTTTTCTCTCTCTCTCTCTCTCTCTCTCCCTCTTTTGTCTCCTTTCTTTTCTCCTCTCGTTCTTTCTCTCCATTAGTGTCTCAGTTGTCTGGGAGAAGACACTTCTTTGCTTAAATGGATGGGAAAGGTTTAACTCATTACTCTTTATTCTCTCTCTCCCTCTCTCTCTCTCCCCCTAGCAACCACATTACTGGAGTTTTAAGGTCAGTACTGCAAAAGTGTGAAGTGCACTGTGTGTGTGTGTGTGTGTGTGTGTGTGTGTGCACAATACAGTGTGTATACAAAGTTTACATGTGTTTGTGTTTGTCTATGTGAGAATATGCCAAGGGTCAAAGCTGGGTAGAGTGTTATAACACAGTTCAAATTCTTCTTCTTCTTCCTTATCCCCTCTTTAATAATTCTTCTTCATTTCCTTTATTCTTTTCTGCTTTTCTTTGTTTTCTCCTCTTCATCTTCTTTCTCATTTTCTTCTTCTTCTTCTTTTTTTCGTCCTACTCCTTCTTTTCTTTTTTGTTTCTTTTTTCATCCCTTTTTTCTTCCTCATTTTCTTCCTCCTTTTCTTCTTCTTCCTCTTCATTTTCTTCTTCTTCCTCCTATTATTTGTCTTCTTCTGCCTCTTCTTCTTTCTCATTTTCTTCTTTTTCTTCTTCCTCCTCCTTTTCTTCATATTACTTTCTTTTTCTTCATCCCTTTCTTCTTCTTTATTTTCTTCCTCTTCTTCTTCTTTGTCTTCTTCATTTTCTTCTTCGTCCTCCTATTATTTGTCTTCGTCTCCCTCTTTTTCTTCTTCTATCTCCTTTTCTTCTTCTTCTACTTCTTCTTCATCATCATCTTCTTTTTCTTCCACCCCCTTTTCTGCTTCTTTTTCTTCTCTGTTTTTTCCTGTGTATCTGATATAAGCAGAACAGACTTTCTACAGTCTGAATGGTCAGTCTTCCATCTCTGATTTGGTTCTATAGACGATTCAGGGCTCCCTGATCGATACACTCATCATATATTTAACAGAAGTAAGACTGAAACAAACTAAGATCTCAGTTCTTACTTATTGCTACTTAGACATCTATACTTTTCTTGTAGCTTTTCCCTTGTTCTGCAGGCTCTAGGAGTGTAATGACTTCTTCTTTTAAAAGTAATTGCATTACTTTACAGATTACTGCATGTAAAATGCAATGTATTACTAGGGAAAACGTTTGTGCTATTTCTAAATGTCAATTTTCACTGTCAGACTGGAAAAAAAAACAAAAATTCTCATTTGTCTACCTTACCTACCTAAGTTCTTGTGTGGGCCTGGGCCGCTTCACTGAATGCAGTGCCCAAGGTTACATTCATATTCAAGATACAGTGGCTACAGAGAGATTTTTACTCCATTCAAGCCCCATTCAGAAATACTTTGGATTTTGGTCAGTGGACGGCAAAATTGTGGAACCCCGATATAAAGTTGTAAGCATGCTATAAGCTACAGGTAGCCCACCATTGCTCTAATAGACATAATGCATAAAAATATAGATTTTAATGTTTATAAGGGACTATCAAGTGTAATTTTTGGCCAATTTTTGACAGCACTGTTATAATATTCTTCACACAAGACCAGAAATACCAAGTAAGAAAATGTTTGCAACTGTAATTGCATTACTTAATTTGAATAAGTAGTTAGTGGCATCACTTATTACTGTTGAACGTCATGGGGTTAAGGTAGTGGAATTACTTACCAACACTGTAATTTCATAATGAGACTAGGGCTGAGAGGCAGGTGGTATGGTACGTATGACAAGTGTGCTGGTCTGGGTTGCTGAGTGGCATTGGTTGAATGTTATAAACAATGGAATTTCATCCAATTTAATTATTAATAGAATGGTTGTTCTCCATGCTGTACATTGTGTTATTGCACTGCAAGATCACATATATTTTGACGCATTCTATACTCCTACTAATTGCTCTTGGCTTGACTTTTGGGTAGTGGACCACTGTCAACCTAACACTGTAAAAGTCCAGATGTGAATGATACACTCGTAATAGCACCACACAGTGCCAAACTAGGTCACTTTGAGTCCACCAGCCAAATTATATCAGGTTAACAGCCGTCCCATGGTCAGAAAGTGAACAATGATAACTGGGCTAGACTGATAAACTGTTCAGCAACAGATGGGCAGCAGTCTGTAATTGTACACCTATGTACCAGTGGATACATGTGGTACACTGTCAGAGAAGGTACTGTCCTTGTAAATGTAAATCCCCCAAGTACAAACAATACTGACAGTCGTGGCGTAGTGACCCTTATGAACAGAAGATTGCAGGTGCAAGTCCTGACCTGAGAACCACTGAGGTGCCTTTAGGCAAGGTAGCGTCCACCTACACTGCTCCCTTGGTGGTTTTCATAGCTGCCCGCTGCTGCACGTGTGATGGGTTAAATGCAGAGGTCACATTTCATTGTTGTGTACCTTGTGTGTAATTGAGTGTGTTCACAATGACAATGACTTTTCTTAAGTAGTTGTGAACACACCCCATTACCAAGTGCCCCACAATGAAATATGACCTCTGCACTTAACCCATTCAGCAGTGAGCAACTATCTACAGCACCCAGGAAGCAGTGTAGCAGGATGGGACCTTGCTGAAGGGTACCTCAGTGGTACCGGGCTGGGAGCTAAACTTGCGTCCCTTCGATCACATGGGCAAGTCCCTAACCACCAGGCCACCACTGCCCATCCGATATCTGATACACAGGTACACAGCTCCATCAACTTTATCCATCCATTTCCCAAACCACTATATGCTAATCAAGCAAATCTGTTGTTGTAAAGTGTAGCATGGGTCGTAAGTGCAATGCGTAATGGGTAATGCAGTGCTGGACCACAGAAATGCCAGGAAAGAAATATAAAAGTGAGTTTACAGGGCGGTTAAAGAAAAGCAGATATTTGTTTTCGAGTTGTGTTCATTTTAAGGCAACGAAAAGCCACTTTTTTGCAATTTTTTTTTTGCATTTCATTCAGTGCTTGGGTCATTCATTCATTCATTCATTCATTTTCCAAACCACTTCTACCATTTCGGGTCAGAGGGAAGCTGGAGCCAATCCCA
>JBBPDA010112099.1:0-25330 GCA_037974385.1 Arnoldichthys spilopterus
GCTGTATGCCAAAATCATCAATATTAAAAACAATAAAAGGCTTGAAGTACTTCAGTTGTGTGTAATGGATCTAAAATGTATGAAAGTCTAATGTTTATCAGTACATTACAGAAAATAATGAACTTGATCACAATATGCTAATTTTTTTAGAAGGACCTGTATATATATATATATATAATTCATCTTAAAAGTTAAACTTCTGGACACAACAGGTTACAGGATCTGATGTGTCACCAAATTGGAAGCAACCCCGAGTTTGTACACCCTGCTTTAGAGGGTGGGAACTCCCAACCAGTGCTCGGGGCAAAATCCTCCGGGCCAGAAGGCATGCGATGCCACGGAGTTGCACAACAGTTTAGCCAGAGAACAGCTGTGTGCAGCGGTGTACTGATACTAATGTTCCAGCTTTCAAAAAGAGCTAAGAGTTTTATGAGTGGCGAACGACGAACTTACCCGATGCAGTAAGACAAGTACTGATTTTAGAGTCCTTTATACGCCTGTACTAGCTTGTGCGCACGCGTGGTTGCCATTTATATTTTCGACGCCAAAATAAGAGGCCGATGGGAGTTGTAGTTCTTTACGACCGCGCCGTTAACGTCTTAAATTCACACAAATTATAATTGTACTGCAGTTAAACCGACAACATACAAATCGGGTAAACAAAGAAAATAAGAATTAGTTATATATAGTTCATATAACGTTTTAAATTATAAATAAATAATAATTCCCCCCACCTTCTTTGAGAATGAATGGGAATGCATTTTATGGTTTGCTTTATATTTTATAATTAAACAAGTAACTAGTTATTGAATTGTTTTTGTCCAAAGTAACCTCACATCTCCGCTGCATTGTTGCCCTAAAAACTCTGACTTGAAGGCAGGAAACTGACATTTCAAGGTCACAAGTGCATAAAAATAATTCTGGATAAAGTGCAGTTATACTTTTTTATTAAAAATATACAAAATTGTACAAGGTATTTAAGAACAAACAGACATATCTAACTTCTTACTAATCATGGTTAGTGAACCTGAAAGTCTCTTCTTGAGGGCCATGTTCAGTTTTGTCTTCTCTTTCAATGTAATCTCAGTATTTTCCACCATCCAAGATCCAACACCAAGATGTTTGCTGCCTCCTGATGTTGATATTTTACATTCTAAAAAGCCTTATATTACATTCTTAACATATGAATTTGTTACTCTCCATTGGAATTGGCCATAACATATTTAAAGCAAGTCCTACTTACAAAATAGTGTGACATGACAGAAAAATTCCAAAAAATCTCTAATATATAATTAAATTTTATATTTACAAAACAAAGGAAAACATAATACAAAGTTGATTTACTGCAGTGCATTCATCATAGCTTGAGCTTGTTTGAGTTCTAAAGAGCCAAAAGAAAAAAAAATACAGGAATAAATCCTTACACAGATATACAGTTTTAATCAAACTTCAACAGATGAAATAGACGAATCCAAATGTGTATAACAACTAAATGGTATGATCACATAATGAGCATTTCATATCTAATAATAATAATAATAATAATAATAATAATAATAACAACAACAACAATTAAAATAGGTGTCGTTTTGAGTAAAATGATACTTCATACCTGTTAACAAAACTCTGAACTTGTCTGCACTGACAGACACTACAGTGGTCTCTGTGGAGCTGGTCTCTGGGTGCTGAGCCTGGAGCCTCAGCTGAACTATAGGCTCATTTACCTCCTTTAGTTCACTGGAGCTCAGAGTGTAGTCCACCCTCCAGTTCACTGCCTCCAGGCGACCCACTGGATACACAGAATAATGAAGATGATGCATATACTCTATACACGTCATTTTCACACGTCACTTCTCTAGAATGGTGCAATTCAAATTACATCACTTTAAACTTACAACGCAGGCTGCTCTCCTTCAGCTTCTCCTGCAGAGCCGCATGCTTGTCCTCATAGGATTTACACAGGCCAGTGGTGTGCTCTACAAAACACAAGAACTATCAGTAAATAGTAAATGATGACTAAAGACTCACCTCTTCACAGAGTACTTAGGACCAATTAGAGCAGTAGTGCCTAACTCTAGTACCCTTCTCTCCTGCAGAGTATAATAATTTCGCTTCCCTAACACACAGATCCAGTAATCAGCTCATTCCTGAGTTGGAGTGTGGGTGGTAGATCTTCAGAAAGGACAGGGCACATGTACAAGGTGATCAGGTTTAGAAACCTAGGCATCAAATAACCTTCCAAGTTTGCAACAGTGACAGTTACAGGCCATTCTCACCTTTTGGCAAGCCTAGCTGCTGAAGTTCACTGGATAGAGATTCACCATCAACATCATGCTTTGCTGCACTAGAGAGAATAAAGCTCAGCACTGCAACACTGGCCTTAATGTCTCCACTCTCTGGAAAAGACACACATAATCAAAGAAATTTGTCACAGCAGTTTGTAGCAGATTAAGATAACACTACTCTAGAAAGAAGTAAAGAAATTATAAATGTGAATGTCTATCATTTATGGCCTATTTTGAAGATCCTAACACAAGCTATGATCAAGACTCAAGACTGAACTTGTGTATATAGTTACATTTTATTTGATTTATATAGAGTTGGTATGCAAATGTGTGTGTGTGTATATATATATATATATATATATAAAGGATGTATTTTTCAGCTGCTGTAACAAGTACATTTCCCCAGTAGGGGATCAGTAATGTTCTATTCTACAATATTATATATGTAGCTGATTGTGTGATATTTCATCATATTTCATACTGAATGCAGACCTCCGTATTAAACAGAATTGCACTGCTGAAAGTATTAATGTATCAAAAATGTATCAGATCATTAGCTAAAATTATTGGATTGGACCTGATCGAATAGCTATGAAACTTGCAATTTAATGTTATTTCTACTGTCCCCCTGCTTAGGGTACAGTGAAAGTGACAATTTGTCATTGTGAACACACTCAAGCACCACAACGAAATGTGACCTCTGCATTTAACCCATCACACGTGGGCAGCTATCAACAGCACCCGGGGAGCAGTGTAGTGGGACGGTACCTTACTCAAGGGTACCTCAGTGATGCCCGGGCCAGGACTTGAACCTGCGACCTTCAGTTCACAAGGGTAGTGTCCTAACCACTAGGCCACCACTGCCCATATAGTGCCCAACTGATAAATAGTGATGAAGTCAAATTGAAAATTACAGCAGTTCAACTCACCAAATTTGGCATCAGATGTCAGCTTTGCCACTTTGTCATACTGAAAAGAAAAGCCAATTATGGTTTCAGGCTGAAGTTTTGCATAACAGCAACTCTAATAAACAAATGTTCATAAACTCACATCAATGCCTTCGTCGAGGAGGTCTTTTATAACCTGCACACACAGTAGTTTCATCTTGACGCTTGACTGGAGTGGCAAAAAACAGGAGATTAAACCACAGCAGGTTTGTGTAGAGCTGGACTTCAGTTCGAGCATTAATGACCGAAGTCATGGGACTGTGATCACGCGTAACTACTGTAAATGACACGACATGCACAGCTAGAATAAATGAAAGACGTTACTTAACTATTCGTGCTAATGTGCTGATTTCAGCCAACACCCAGTCCGGGCAATCCAAGTCTCCACAGAATCGGAAACGCTGAAAGAAAACAGCAGCAGAAAGTGACTTAGCTTAGCTTACGCTATTGCAAACACCGAAAGGCCATGGCAAAGCTAAAACAACTGCGTTAATAAAACACTGATTAAGCATTAATCGGCAACTGCAATGTACAATCGACAGCAAATAAGATAATTACTGAGAAAATCACAAAAAGGTCACCATTGTGTTTTGCAGTCAGCTTCTCAGACGCTTCTTCGCGTGTCAGCTGACTCTATGACACTAGCTCGCTCATCTCCATACCGCCGCCTAGCTGTTCCGCCTCACAGCGCATGCTCTTATTTGGACAAACGGAAACTACAAAATTACATTATTTGTAGATGATTTATTTCAGTTTTAAAGCTTTATAGAGTGTTAGTGTGCATGCAATGTGCCATGATAAAGAGTACATGTATTTTAAGCAATTTCTTTCCCAAATCACTTGTTTCATTATACAATAGCTGGGAGGACACTGTACAACTGCATTAATGCCTAATGCTAAATGTGCTGGAAATTGTAACACTTTATCTTACCTTTACGTATTTACAGATGAATGTAAAATATGAAAATTCAAATCATTCTGTTATATGATCAATAGCTGTCATACTCTGAACCGGAAATCATGAAATAAAATTGTGCAGAACAGATATGGCAGCCTGCTCTGAGCCCACCTGACCTCACCAGACATAAGCCAACATTTACTAGCTTATATATTCACAGTGTTACACACACAATCCATATATGTTTACATTTGAAATACTATAAAATAATCTAATAAGATTGCTATTAGAATACCTGCCTGCAGTCCTGAAGACCACCCTCTCACATACACAGTGAATGCGTTTCATGCGTTCATGTGTTGGATATTGGAGAAATTCTGTAAAATGCCAATATACAAAATGTCTGTATTTAAAGAGATTCATTCATTCGAATTGTAACCAGGGGGGCATGGTGTTGCAGTGGTGGGCGCTGTCGCCTCACAGCGACAAGGCCCTGGGCTTGATCCCTGGGTCGGCCTTTCTATGAGGAGTTCGCAAGCTGTTTGTGTGTGTTTCCTCTGGGTGCTCTGGTTTCCTCCCACTTTGCAAAAGGCTGCAGTAGGTTAATTGGATACTTTAAAATTGGCCATAGGTGTGAATGTGTGTATGAGTGGTTGTCTGTCTGTGTTGCCCTGCGATGGGTTGAGCCTCCTGTCCTGGGTGAACCTCGCCTTAGGCCTTCAGTCAGCTGGGATTGACTCCAGCTTCCCCGCAACCCAAAAACGGAAGAAGCAATCTCCACCACAATCCTGAAGGCCACCTTCAAGGGTACCCAGGAGGGGAGTTATTTTTGTACAGTTGAAATTTGAGTTAGTAGTTGGAGTTGCATTGCAAAAGTGTCAAAAATATGAATGTTTATTAAGTGTCTATTTAAAACCACAGTAACTAAATTAAATAGTTACTAGGACTTGAAGACCACCTTTTTACGTTCTCTCAAAACATTTTGGATATGGAGATCATATTAAGCAGACATGCCATGTGCCATCATCACAGGGTAACAAATATGATACTGTTTTATCTTTTACATTTACTCACATGTAAGTGTAAAGGTTATGAGACATTTTAATAATCGGTGAATAACCACATTAAATAAGTTAAAGCACAATTTAAACACACTGATAATGTTCACAGTGTCACATTTAGATGATTGTAGAGTAATTTAGCAAATAGTACAATAAATACAGTGATAGTTCTTCTGAATTTTTAATTTTATATCATAATGTCAATTTTTTTTATTCTACATTCAGCATATTTTAAATTCAACAGTCATGAAAAACTGAAAGCACATTGCTGAGCAGTTGTTCCTTTGGACATTCTATAGTCTTGGGTGATGTTATGTTGAAATGTTGAAAAAATGTAATTTCTTTAGATGTTTTGTCAATTAAGAGACAGGCTGTGCATGAAAGTGGCCCAAATATGATTGTATCTGACTTGTTTTTATTTTTATTTTTTTGCTCGTGTGAACTCACAGTTGTTTTTTTTTCATAATAGTGTGAAAGACTTTAACGTCACCCCAGATCAACATGCATTACAGTTCTGCACGGGTGGGAGTCGCTCTATGAATACAAACACTGAAGACAGAGGCACTGAAGATACTGGACAGACAGTGAGATAGACCTCATAGATATTTAGGGTGACACTTCTGTGCAAGCGTGCAAAACAAATGGCCATTACAAAACATCATAGCTGAAGTGTCAGAGCCAAATTTAAAGAAACTAAAGACCTGAACTAACAAAGCGCTGACTTCCACTGCATATTAACTTCTGACAATGTGGACAATCAAGCTACAACAACAAAAATCAGAACCATAAATTTGAATACTATATGCATCTTGAGTGTGTTGGTTAAGGCCTAGGTACATAAAATGCAGGTGTAAACCCCCAGCATGTATCTGAAATAGATACAAATGCAGTTGTTTAAACCATTTCATTAAAACATGCTAGCAGCATGTCATGGCAGTGTTAATGCATCCTCCAAGACTCATGCAGGCATTTGTAGCCTAGTGGTCAGGGGCTTGCCCATGTGATCAGAGGGTCGCAGATTCAAGTGCCCTTGAGCAAGGTACCATTCTGCTACACTGCTTCCCAGGCACTGTTCATACCAGCCTGCTGCTCCACGTGTAATGGATTAAATGCAAAGGGCACATTTCATTGTGGTGCTTTAAGTGTTTCCAATGACAAATAGGCACTTTCACTGAATTCACTGAAGGTCATTCCGCCACAGAGGCAAAACAGAGAAGAGCCTTGATTTTTGAGAAGGGAGTGTACAGTCCTGTCTGAGGACGATGCTCAAAGAGGACGAGCTGCTATCCGTGTACAGATAAATCACTGCTGACAGGTAAACAGGGGCTGCACCATTCTTGGCTTTGTAAGCAAGCATCAGCGTTTTCAACCTGAGGAAGGCGCCACAGGAAGCTAGTGACGGGCCCGCAGCACTAACTTTAAAGCTCAGTAACAATAACATGTCTCCAAAAATAATTTTTTAAATCCGGTTCACACCGTTGTGTGATCAAAGCCGCGGTCATAACAGGTAAATAACAAGTTTTACGTGTGGGCGCTAAGGGGCGGTGTTTGGCGCGGGGAGGACAGTGCAGCTTGCTGCTGAAACAGTACTCAGCGCTGTGACCGTATGTTGGGGTGATAACCGGCTCCCGGAGATAAAATGAGAGCGTTCTGCTTACCTCTTCTTTTTGCCTCCTGTTCTATGTCGGTTTTGTGTTCGGGGGAGATTCCGAGATTAACCTTGTGGCAAGGTAAGAGACTCTCAGCTCGGGTTAACACATACATCGCCTTCGTTTTCTGCTCCTTCCTCACGACTCGGCTCGCGGTGGCGCATCGGTTCAGAGGCTGCTGAAGTGGTAGAGTCTGATGCACTCTAACCGTCAAACACAGCTGATGATTTTCTTTTCTTTTTCTGTCTTTTTGCACAGATACTTCAGGCCAACAGCTTACATACAAAAGAAATCTAAGACATTCAGTCTTTTTCCATGATGAAGCTGAGAACCTTTTCATTGGGGGATTAAATAACGTATTGCAGGTTAATGTAAACAGTGGTCATGTTGTGAAGGTAATTTAATTCATTTTTACTTTTATCACCTTTTACTGTCCACATGTGAGGGAGGAGGCTGATAAAAATGTTCTAAGCTACAGAGGGACATTATGATGCCTGAAAACCAACCCCAGTTATCATTCATAAACTGTTGTTCTTGTGGGTTACAGAAAACACAGTGTGTATGTATTCTGTTCCTCATCAAGTTATCATTACCTGATAATGTCCTGTGGATTTTTTAATCACTGGTATAACATACATCAGTAGAGACACTTTATTTGGCAAATGGTTTGTTTCAGTAAATGCCAAATACCAATACACTTTTGTTACTGTTGTTGTAGAGCTTCACTCTGACAAACAACAGTGATCACGGTTGTGATAAGGTACGTACACCAACTTTGTGAACTGATATATCAGCTTTGACCTTTAGAAGGATTGGCAATAGAAGGTACTAAGTGGTATTAACTTGCCCAATCCATGTATGAAACAGGATCTTTCCCAATGTCACCTTTAAGGCATTTATAACTGCCTTGCATTCATTTTATACTCAGTAAATCTATGGTCAACAACTTAAATTGGCTGCATGTCCAAAAGTATTCAGACAGACAGTCTAATTTATGAATTCAGCTACCTTAAAATGCACCCATAACTGACTCCACCCTTGATATTGGAGTTTAGATATATACTGTCCAATTGTGTATTTATAGATGAACACACTTAAAACTTTGAAATCTTGACGCCTGTTGATTTAATGTGTTGCTGTTTGTTGGTTTTTTCAGGAAGTAAACGTGAGCTTTAATAATAATAATGATTTATTAAATGAAAAACAAACGCGATGAAACTAAATCGAGAAATCTATTCTATCGAATAGAAAACAACCACTGATGAGAACTAAGACACGGAAAACAAACACCAATGCAGGGGTAACAGGGCAGGAATGACAACAGGATATAGACTACAGATAACCGACAAGGACTGACCCAAACACAAGAGACTAAATAGCAAACATAAATGAGGGACACTTGACATGGGACGTGACAACGAGAGACAGGTGACAAGGCGGGACAAGGGCATGGCTAAACAGGACACGCGGAAGAGAACCAAAACATGGACAAGACACGCAGGGCATGGCGCGTTACAGTTGCAATGTTGACGCCTCTGATTTAATGTACCTAGACCACCTTGTGCCTTCTTGTGAAATATAAGTTTAATCCAAATGGCGTTTGTAACTACAGAGCTACAAAATACAAATATTCATATTAATAGTACATTTTGAAACATGTAAGATTGTTCATGTAAGATTTTCTTACAAAACTGACATACTTTTATATTAAATGTAAAAATGTTCAGTTGTGGGACACAGATTAAGTGTGAATTTTCTCATATTCTCATATATAGAGTTCTTGCGAAAATGCAGTCACAGTAATTGAAGAATTCCAAAGTGGCATTTTGGTTTGTGGCACAAATGGTGAAAACCCATATTGTTGGAAGCTGGTAAGTTAAACATCTTTGTTTGTCTAAAATGTATCAAATAGTCAAAGAAGTTAAGCATTCTACACATCGGTCTGTCCAAACCTTTTACTTACTCATCCTCTTTATTCAGCTGTCACCTTTCATGCTGTTGAAATTGAATTCCTGTCTGTTCGTAAGCAAGTCTTTCTATCCCCATAGCATCCCAAAGAGGGCAATGACACTGGTGATGTTGTTAAATTTAAAGATGGCACTGGCATCTCTCCACACAGATATTCTCAGCACTCTGTGTGTCTTACAGCAGGTATGTGTCACACTCGAGGACTTAAAGCTCTAGCTAAAGACAAGGTGAATATGTCAAAACTGGTGCTATAAATAAGTACATACTTAGTTTGCAGTGAATAAAGAATTAAAATGACTTTATTTTATGTAGATAGTATTCATTCAAACATGTAGTCCATTTAATCTCATTTTAAAAAATATAGATTCAAATCACCTACCTAGTTGGAAAACTACATGTTTACTGCAATAATAAGTTATGTTTAGTGCAAAAAATAAAAATAAGGGAGAAATAAAAGAATACAGTGTGTTCATGAATCATATTGTAACTGAACAAAACCTTTTATCATCATTTTAGTTTATTTCTTTGTGTGGTTTCAAAAGTTGGTGTCTCTTTCAATTGTTTGAAAAATTCATGGTGAATTGATTAACAGACAAAATTATGAAAATTATCATGACGAATTTGGGTTATCTCACATGAACTGCTCACTTCAGCTCCTTCCATAGCATTTTGTTGGGTCATAGTCAGGACTTTGACTATGCCATTCCAAAACATTACCCTTATTCGTCTTTAAGCATTCTTTGGTAGAACATCTTTTGAGCTTTCATTGTTCCATCAATGATTCCTGGCCCTTCTGGCCCACATGCAGCAAAATGGGCCCAAATCATCAAACAATTTTACCACCATGTTTAACAAATGGTGTAATGTTCTTGCTCAATTCAGTGCTTTCTTCAAAATTGCAGTCTTTGTTTAAACCAAAAATCTTTAGATTGGTTTTATCTGTCTACGAATAATTTTTCCATTAGTCTGCCGGCTTGCCAACTTGATGTTTGGGAAAATGTAAATTGGCAGAAATGTAGTTGCTTTTCCTATCTACTAATGCACATCATTATTGTTCAGTGATTTTTTTATGGAGGGCTCAATACCATTGGCTAATGTAAAAGCACTCAAAAGTTACTCTGTCCCTTTGCAATCTCACAGACTATTATAAGTCTTGATCTTGGAGTGATCTTTTTTGGTCAAAGGGAAGGTAACAATGGTTTTGAATTTCCACCATTTGTACACAGTCTGTCTGACTGGCTTGGTGGAGTTCAAAGTCTGAAGAGATGGTTTTGTCAAAAAAACTGAGATGAGCTCATAATAACTTTTTCTAAGGTCCTTAGAAATCTGCTTTATTGTTGTTTTTTAAATAAGACACATCATCCCATTGAATGAAAACACATGATTCTAATTTCACCTTCATGTTAGCTGTTAATCCTAGAGGTTAGATACATTTGCCACTCATGGAAATTCAATACTGGAGCATTTTTCTCAATAAATAAATAGCTAAGCGTTTTTTTTTATCATTTGTTCAACTAGGTTCTTTCATCTACTTTCAGGACTTGTGTGAATATCAAATAATATTTTAGGTCATATTTGCAGAAATATAAAAAAATTTAAAGATTGTTTACAAATCCTGCACAAACAGGATTTCCAACCAATGCACCAGAGGGAAGCTGAGAAAACAATTGGATAAATTAATACACATAGACATGTAGATGAAGCAGCTGGAGTAATGAATAAAGGGAGGGGTTCAGACAAAACACAGCAGGCGAAGATCAAAACAGATGGGTGGGGCTAGAATTTACAAGGGAACACAAACAGACAATGGCAGACATTGGGTTCAAAAAAGCATGTTCTGAAAATATAGTTGTCATAATTAGGCTGGATATAAACATTAAATTGTGTAAGCCTGGTATTGTTTTAAATAGGCCCAAAATAGGCCCAGTAGGAAAGGGTGATTCTACAAAACCTATGGGCTTAAAATCATTGGGGTAGTCAGAGTTATTGCTTGTGCTGTGCTTATTTACTTTGGCTGGCTTTTGCAATTTCTTAATGGCAGTTTAGGGAATTCTTTCAATTGAGGTGGTGATGTGCAAAAAAAGACACAAACTGCCTATCTTGAGAAAAACAAATGAGAGCTGAGTTAAGCAGTGAACCAGGACACTTTTCTCAAGTGGTTTGACTCAGAATAGCTGAACATCCATCCATCCATCCATTTTCTAAACCGCTTCTTCCACTTCTGGGTCACAGGGAAGCTGGAGCCAATCCCAGCTGACTGCAGGCCTAAGGCAGGGTACATCCAGGATAGGAGGCCCAACCATGGCAGGGCATAGCAGAACATGACCTTCCAAAATAATGCTTTGAAGCACAAAATACTGCCTCATTCTTTTCGTAGACTTTGGCTGCATTTCAAAGACTGACCTTAATGACTGCCTGCAGAGTGCAGGTATTGTTTCTTAACAGTGACATACTGTCTGTACTCTTTGTTCAGATGGAGACATCTATGCTGCAGCTCCCCTTTACAGCGACGGAACATCTTTACAGTTTCGCAGGGAATCTGGCAACCAAAACAGTGTGTGGATGTATGACCCATGGATTGCAGGTAGGTTAAAAAAATAACACCAGAAACACACACAAACACACACCCACGCCCACACACATGGACTACACAGTATATTGAATTTTCCATTATATATTTATATATGTGTTAGTCCACACTGTCCGAAAAAAGTAGTAAAGGAGCATGTTTGTACATTTTTGTACTTTTATAATTGTTTTAAACAGAAAAATAAAATAAAAAGCCTGGAGTCAAGACAGCGTGTATGAACGAGGCCACAGTGAGGTTCAGGCTTTATTGAGTTGATATTCCTAAGTGAAAATTAACTTTCTATATTATACAAAGTGCACCACAATGAAATGTGACCACTGCATTTAACCCATCACATGAACACACGTGGAACATCGGGCAGCTATAAGAAGCACCCGGGGAGCAGTGTATTAAAACCATATCTTGTACAAGTGTACCTCAGTGGTACCCGGGTATCAACTTAAATCTGCGACCTTATGTTCACAAAGTCCTAACCACTAGGCTACCACTACCCATGGAATTTCCTTGACAGAGGAAACACTACAGGACTTGAATCGTATCTTTTTTTTATATCAGTTTCTATACCAACTTTAGGCCCGCATATCCCATTATTGGCAGCAGAACAAGTGAGTTCCCCTAGGACTGTGTGGGCCGAATGCACCTATGTTTCTTAGCTACAGGCACTGAAGACCTACCCTTAAGGGTACCAAACATACCCTTACACTCAAAGTGCAACAAAACAAAATGTGACCTCTGCATTTAATCCATCTACACATGGAGCAGAGGGCAGCTATCAACAGGATTGGGGAGCAGTGTAGGTGGACAGTACCATTCTCAGTATTAGATGGGTCATGACTTTCCAATCATAAGGGCAGGTCCCTTACCACTAGGTCACCACTGCTCATAGACAGTGTACATTTGTCCTATGATTGATTAAACATTCAGTGAGCCCTAACCCTAACTCCAACTTAACCTAAACCACTTTGTTTTTGCTGTTTTATTAAAAAGCTGTTCCCATGAAAGAACATTTTACTATATTTCTGAGAACAATAGCTGACAGCTCCTATTTAAGGCTTAGTCATATCTCCTATTTTTGCCACAGCTTCTCAATTGTATGCTGTTATCAGTTTCCCATGGCTGTATTATTTTCTGAGCTAACAAGGTCATTCGCCTCCAACATTACACCGACAGGCTGTTCCCCATTAAAGCAACTGATGATGTTGCTTAAATGTGTATTTGTTTTAATACAGTCATTACTCACTCTACCTCAATTTCCTCTCCAGAACCAACCTTCATCTCTGCCTTCTTGGCCAGGAGACCTCAGGATCCAATAAATGAAAAGATTTATGTCCTGTTTCGAGAGAAAAACTCAGACAGCAGTCCAGAGGCTGACCCTTGGATCTCTAGAGTGGCCAGAGTATGCAAGGTACAGATATGATTATCAACATCACTCTGAAAAATGGGGTTATGAGGTTAACATTTACTTTATCCATATTCAGACAGTAAATATTAAACAATTACAGTTTCTAATGACCAACGATAAGCTGGCACACACTGCAATATCTTAGTAAAAGGGTACCCCATGCTGGAATATGGCTAGTGGGCTGGTCTGATCTGACTTTGTTGGCCTAATGTTCATGTCCCATAAAAAGTCCATATGCATGTTTCCATCATGGCAAAAAGAAATGCTGTCATCAGCAAATATAATCCTCATTTTAAATTTATATTATTTTTTTTCTATTCTTTCCTGTGCTTATTAAAAAGCTTTGAATTAAAGTGTTGTTAAATGCATCATAAAAACACCACAGATTTGGAAGGCATCTGAATTGACCTTGGCTTGTAACATTAGAGCATAGATCTCTTTTTTCACAGATACAGCAGGATGTTTATTTCTGGGCTGTGTCTCTCTGCAGGTTGATAAGGGAGGATCCAAGAGGTTCTTTCAAAATATATGGACATCCTTTCTCAAGGCACGCCTTGTGTGTGCAATTCCTAGTGAATCTTTGTTCTTCAATAGACTGCAAGACATATTTGTGCTTCATGCAGAAGACTGGAAGGACTCACGGGTCTATGCTCTCTTTTCAAGTAGCTGGTATACTTCCCCTTTTGGAATATTATTAGTTGAATCTCAAAAATGACACTCAAATTGTTAGACCAAGTAACAAAGACCTTTGCTGCAGGCCACAAAAACTCACTTTCTGAAATCCAAGAAAGTTATGAGGCTTACATTGATTTATCAGTAGCTGATTAGATGCTTGTTTGTATTAATGGTGTTCATTTGCCACAGGAACTCCACAGCTGTTTGCATATACTCATTAGATGAACTTGATGGCATTTTTGAGAATTCCAGCTTCAAAGGCTACAAAGAAGAGATTCCTCACCCAAGGCCAGGAACTGTAAGAAATTGTGCATGCCTTCATGTCCGTCTTTGTTTTGTGGTTCTTCATGTTACACTATTTGAACCGTAATATTCATCATAACCAGGTTTTTTTAGGAGAGCCCTTGGATTAAATCTTAGTTAAGTTCTTAGGATGGAACCTTTTCATTTAATTGGAAGTATATCTATATCTAACAAATCACATTATATTCCAAAGCATCTCCTAAACAAGAATGAAATGTTTCTATGTCTGTGGAGCAGATTGTGTATTTCCAACCTTGTCGTATTTTTTACCCACTGAACTATTTTTTCCGTCATGTGAACCCCGTTGTTAAAAAGCACTATTAGTGCCCATACTACTTCCCCAATCTGAAACAACATGGAGAAAACTTCACTTATAGCAATGAGAAGCATTTAGTTAGAGTCAGGCTTTGCACTCTTAAAATAATTTTATCAATGCTGCTTATTTTTATGCCAATAGTTTTCTCAATATCATCATACTTTGACCTAAAGACAATCTGTCCTTTGGTTATATAAGGACATGCTGTACACTTTTGTGTTTGTGATATGAGGAAATGCCTTTACGTAACAAATATGTGGAGCAAGCACCTATGATGGTCAGTTTATGAGTAGAGGAACAATAGCCATTTTAAGACCAAACAATTCTAGGAACTTTTTGAGACGTACTACCCAATAGGGAGCTCCTCTGAGAATTACACACATTCAGGGTTGTTGTGTCTCGTTGCTCATTAACAATAGGTTAGATGTCCAATAAAGTATATGGTGAGTGCTTACAGTGGTTAAAGTTCATCAGCACTGCTGTATGTGATTCCAGTCTATGCAACATCCACATGTGTGGAACACATCAGTGGCCTACACATTAAACATTTTCTTGCCCTAATAACAGCCCTATGCAGACTGGAGAGTATTACACCAGTCTCTTGAGATTTTAGACCACTCCTAGCTAAGCTCTTGTTTCATAATCAAGCAGAACTGATCTGTGTGTGAGTAATTTTGCAGACATGACACTGGAACATTGACAGACAAGCAAAATCACAAGTACTGTGTATTTATACAGTGAGGGGAACTGACAATGCAATGTTTTTGTATTTTTCAGTGTGTTGAAAACAGTAAGTCTCTGCCCATAAATACGATCAATGTCATTAAACACCATCCAGAGATGAATGACTGGGTCCACCCCATACAGAAAGACTCTCCTTTCTATATCAGCAATAACAATTACATCAAAATAGCTGTGGACAGAGTGCAGGCTGCAGATGGAAACATGTACAATGTGCTACTTCTTGCCACAGGTATGTAGTCCTTCATTTGTATTTGTTTTAAACAGCTCCCAGAGAACTGCTCATAGTATCACCAAACCATGACATTATTTTAACATGAACTTTTCCCACTAGGGACTATGCCTGCCACATGAACATTTAATACTTTTTGTCTACTTTACCTGGCAAACATATCTGGTTTTATTTATTCATTTTTAATATTGCAGTCATTTGATATTTTTTTTGTAAATACACACAAATTTAGAATTGCTGCAACACACATCAAACAAAAGTTGGGACAGAAGCATGGTTACCATTGTGTTACATCAACTTTCCTTTAAATTCCACTTTTTAATCTTTATGGAACTGAAGAAACTAGTTTTAGCAGTTTTACAATTGGAAATTTTGTCCATTTTTGCCTGATTAGACTTTAGCTGCTCAGCAGTTAACTTGATAGCAAAATTACATCATATGTCTTTCTACAATCCTAATATATGCCTCAAAGAAAGGCACAAATGCAAATGTAAATTTGTGCTGTGGGCACTGATGCACCCCCATACCATCACACATGCAACCTTTTGCACCTTTCCCTGATAACAATCTTGTTGGTAAAAGTAAATGCTCTGGAAACATTTGAACTGACTGTTAGTCATGAATTGGGTCACAAAGTGGTAAGCCACAACCCATTCTTGCTTGCAAAGACTGAGCCTTTGATGGATGCAACCTTTATACCCAGCCATGATGATAACTTACCGTCTACAAATTAACCTGCTTAATGTGGAGTCTTCCAAACCAGTGTTACCTGAATATTCCATGCACTTTTCCATCTTATTTTAACTCTTATTTTTGTTGAGTGTGTTTTAGCTGTCAAATAATAAATGTGTGTATATTTACAAAATACAATTAAGTTGGTCAGTAAAACCACTGAAAATCATGACATTACTGAAAAAACAAAAACAATACAATACAAGTGTTAGTCTAAGCCTAGGTGAATACAATAATGAAGAGCAGTTAAGAGTCAGTGCTAAGACTGTTTAGTTGTTCTCAGGTTTTCAGGAAGAGAACTCTGTAGCTTGAGAACATAGTAAGTTGATAGCCTGTTCTACAGTTTCTAATGACCAACTCTTAAGCTGGCACACATTATTTTACCAAGGTAGATAGAGGACTTAAAGGTAGTCATCAACAATTTGTATTAGAATTCTTGAATAGTGCAGATAAAATAACACTGCAGCAATCCAGACAAAGAATGCCACAGACTTTGAAGAAATTACAGCAGTCATAATACACTGTTTCATGGACATTTCAGATGTAGTTCTTGGAACTGGTATAATGAAAGAATGACTCTTGTTACAATTAAAAGTCTGGCATGTCTTGAAATCCAGGGAAATTAAGCATGGGCCACTGTAGCCTTTAAGCAGCATTTGCCCTTTACCTTTAAACGACATTTGACTTAGCATACAGCCTTTGTTATCTAACGAAAGACATAATTTCATGACTGTACCGTGACTAATGATTTCTGACCCATCTCATTTAATCCAGGCTAGGCTTTAGTCATCTGCATGTGTTTGTGTTTGTTCCATGCAGACACTGGTGTGATTCATAAGATTTTGGAGGATGGCTCCAGAGCTTTTATCATTTCAGAAACAATCCTTTGCAGTAGTCCAGCTCCTGTGCAGACTATGAAAATAAACTCTGAAAAGGTACAGTCAGTTTGATGCATTATCTCTTTACCTCTACAAAAAGGGAAATGAAAACGATCGTGACATTTAGAAAAACAGAATTAAAGCGTTACATTTCTTTCACATTAAGCATACAGTAAATCATTGTCTAAAAATTTCTGTCTTACATTTTGAGTCACTCTATTGTTCACTCTAGTGTTAAAAAAAGGTTGTGGTTTAACCTCGCCTCTGTATTTTGGAATCCAAAGGATAAAGATAATCAAAGCCTTTTAGACTAAAGGTAGAATTATGACTGCAATGCTTTCTACAGTAAAGTAACATTAGCTTTTTTAGCTACTGAGAAGGAATAGTGTAAACTTTATTAAAGTTTAAATGACGTTAATTGTAAGCTGCTTTACAGTAGAGTTTTCACTGAGGGATTCACTGTTCTCACTGTTGACCTCCTTAGAGAAAGCTGTTTGTTGGATACCCTGGGCAGATGTCTGTATTAGACCTGCAGAGGTGCCAGGACTATAATGCCTCCTGTCAGGACTGTGTTCTTGCCCGTGATCCATACTGTGCATGGACTAAAAATGGCTGCACCTCACAAATGAAGTAGGTTTTCTCAACTATATCATTAAACTATAACTCTAATTATATATTAATGTGTTGTCACCTTTAGAATAAAACCTTGTCACCATCTCCATCTTTTTTTTCTTACTTTATTTGAAAAGATTACTTGTCTAATACACTGTTTGAAAATGTCATGGTGGACAGACCAATAGAAATGCTCCCAAATTAGTTGTTGATTAGATTTTCTAGTTAAGAGTTATAGGTTTAGTTATAAGTTAAGAATGCTTTTCCTTCTCCTGTAAAGTTACCATTTAGCGATATGAGGTTTAGTCATTTTACCAAAATCAGAATAATTTAATTAAAATCCTAATTATTAATTGCAGAGGTGGAATCCAAAATATTGCCAGTGGTGAGACACATGTATGCATGAACAATTCAGGTATGATTTTGCACTAGTTTCTTTTTAATATGTTATACAGTATGTTTTATCTTTCTTAATTTGTTAGATTTTTTTCTTATTGGAACTAAAATGGTTTTCCTCTCCAGCTCCATTTAGAGGCCTGAGAACAAAGCGTGATACATCATCCTCTTCGCAAACAGCCCAACAAATAGAACACACTGTTTCCAAAGGCTTCCCATACTATCTCTCCTGCCCCATCGAATCCCACCATGCCACCTACAGCTGGGTGCATGGGGATTTTCGCAGCCCTTGCCAGCAAATGCAGTCTAACTGCCTCCACCTCATACCAGCTGTCAGTGCAAATGACTATGGAGTATACATGTGTGAGTCCAGTGAGCGTGACTACACCAAAGTTGTCAAGAAATACAGTCTGCATGGTCATGCTGAGTCAAGAGCTTTAAACAATGCTTTTAAGATGACAAAGCAGAAGCTATGGCTTGTATCTGCTGCAGTTCTTTTCACAGTGCATCAGACAGTGTAGAGAGCAGTGTGCCTGCAGATCCTTTCTTTTTTCTGGCAGATGATTTAAAGCATACATCAAATATTGGCCGGGGAACATGGGTGTGTGCATGTGGAAGCATGTTCTGTGGGGCGATCCAGTTTCCTTAGAATGTATTACAAAATATATATATATACAAATTTATATATATATGTGTATATAAATGTGTAAATAAAACTTTACATATTCTGTAATACAAGCTGAGGAAACTGGACAAAGCAGAAGTGGTGATCTTATGGATATAATACAGGACACAGGAAGAATTGTTCCAGCTAATGCTTCAGATGTGGTCATCAGCCCTTTTCCTGACGTACCTTCATACAAAGACATCACACCTAATCCATATATATTTAGGTTACAGTGTTTTGAAACATTGCACAATAAGCAGGTGAACTGGTACAGATGAGAACAAGTTAGGGGCTCATTACTGGGTATAAAAGGGGCATCCAGCATAGTCTCAGGCAACTTCTCCTCTTCCTTTTCAGCTGTTTGTTGTGCTGGGTACAAGTTTCCATTTATTAACTTCCTCTTCAAATTGACTTGTCACTTAACCTTGGCTTGATTTGGGCAGTTATTATGAATTAATGGCTGTAGTGCCCAGACCGTTATCAGTATGCAATTATACCACCATGGCCAAAAGTTTTGAGAATGACACAAATATTAATTTTCACAAAGTTTGCTGCCTCAGTTTTTATAATGGCAAAATTGCAAATACTCCAGAATGTTATGAAGAGTGATCATATAAATTGCAATTTATTGCAAAGTCCCTCTTTGCCATGAAAATGAACGTAATCCCAAAAACCTACTTCCACTGCTTTGCAGCTCAGCCACAAAAGAACCTGCTGACATCATTTCAGTGATCCTCTGGTTAACACTGGAGAGAATGTTGACAAGGACAAGACTAGAGATCACTCTGTCATGCTAATTGAGTTAGAATAGCAGACTGGATGCTTTAAAAGAAGGGTGGTGCTTCACAGGCAAGGATATTACTGCTAGTAAGATTCACCTAAATCAACAATTAAACTGTAAAGAAGGTTTCAGGGCAGCCAAGAAAGTCCAGAAAGTGCCAGGACTGTCTCCTAAAGTTGATTCGGCTTTGGGATTGGGGCACCACCTATTCAGAGCTTGCTAAGAAATGGCAGCAGGCAGATGTGAGTGCATCAGCACGCAGAGTGAGGCGAAGATTTTTGCAGGATGGCCTGGTGTCAAGAAGGGCAGCAAATAAGCCACTTCTTTTTCAAGAATAACATCAGGGACAGACTAATATTCTGCAATAGGTACAAGGATTGGAATGCTGGAGTGGGGTAAAGTATTTTTCTCTGATGAATCCCCTTTCCGATTGTTTGGGGCATCCAGAAAAAAAGAGTGTCCGGAGAAGAAAAGTTGACATAGAACTTCCATCAGTTTTATGTCATTCCAACAGTAAAGCATCCTGAGACCACTCATGTTTGGGAGGGCTTCTCAGCCAAGGGAGTGGGCTCACACACAATTTTGCCTAATAACAAAGCCATGAATAAAGAGTGGTACCAAACATCCTCAGAGAGCAACTTCTCCCAACCATCCAAGAACAGCTTGGTGAAGAACAATGCCTTTTCCAGCATGATGGAGCACTGTGCCATAAGACAAAAATTGATTCCCAAGTGGCTTGGGAAACAAAACATTGAAATTTTGGGTACATGACTAGGAAACTCCCAAACTTAATCCCATTTTGAACTTGGGCTTCAATCATTCAGGATTTGGCCCAGAATATGATTGACAGCATGCCAGGGTGAATTGCAGAGGTCTTGAATAAGAAGGGCCAACAATGCAAATATTATCTCTTTGCATAAACTTAATGTAATTGTTAATAAAAGCTCTTGAAGCTTATGACATGCTTGTAATGATACTTACACTATACAGTAGAAACATCTGACAAAAAGTCAGATCTAAAAACACTGAAAACCAAAACTTGTGTCATTTTCTAATCTTTTGGCCATGAATGTACATTAATGGACCAGCAAATGAGCAGAACAGACAGGGTGTGGTGATGAATGAAAGTTTTGCACTTTTCTTTTCATTGTTTGTCTGAGTTTTCAAAGGCATATGTATTTTTGTATAATGCAAATGATTATTGACTTGGTTCTTTTATTCTTTCTAATCATAATTTATTAAATCCTAATATATTTATGTATTGTGTCACAGAGTATTTCATAACTAAGTTGTATTCATTCAACAGTATTTTCTTATGTAATGTACAGCTTTTCTGTGTAAGGATGAACTTTAACTCTAGTAGAATCTTGGTTGACCACCAGCTCTTAACTTAAGTCTATACTTACTAAAAAAGGGGCAAGTTTTCTCTGTAGACTAAAAAACCTTTGTGTATGTCCCTCTGGATAAAAGTGACTGCCAAATGCAGTTGTTTTCTCCTAGAGGTTTTAACGCAGTCAGGAATGTAGTTTTGTCTGCAGAACAGGTGCATGTTGTATGTACCCTTTAAATTTTTAAGTGTATTCCATTACGTGATTGAATTAATTATTAAAAGATGGCTGCAAAGGCTGTTACCAGTAGGCTGGCACAAAGTAGGAGATAAAGCTAGCAAACCCTTGTATCATGATTATGACTTGTTTGTTTGACTTGTAATTAAAACTAATTTCTTCTGAAATGCATAATGTTTGAAATTTACATCTGGAATCTAAAGGGTTTTTAAATAGTTTGGCTCCATTATTAGCATAACCTTAAATATGAACCGGTATTCCCACCATTTTATTGTTGGACTAATCAACATGTTTTCATAAACTATGGGGAAATTGATTAGATAAATAATGATAACAAAGGAGTAAACCCAGGGAGCAAATGTTGGAGGCAGATTTTAAAACCACTGTAGATAAGACTCAATTATGCACAAATAGTTCTCTACTCATGATGTGCAAGCTTGAAACCATTAAGGGTAAAAAGATAATGGATACAGGATGACTTGTACCAGCTAATGCCTTATCTGTCCTTCAAAAGTGGTCATCAGCCCTCTTCCTGATGTACTTTCGTGCAAACTTAATCTCCATCCCAGACGTCACACCCAATCCCTGTGTATATATATATATATAGTTACAGCATACTGAAACATTTCACAATAAGCAGGTGAGCTGGTAACAGGTGAGGGGATCGTGACTGGAAATAAAATTAGAATCCACCAAACGCTCAGTCTTTGCAAACAAAGATGGGTCATGGCTCATCACTCCAAATTTATGAGAGAATTGCCAATCAGTTCTTCAGTCAGATTTCTCAAAGTCTCAAAGTGAGATTGCAAAGAATGTGGGTCTTTCACCAAAAGAAATGAACAAAATAATTCAATATTTGGGGCATATATATACTATATATACAAACACTAACCACTGGCAACATTTTTTATTTTTTGACATTATCATTATCAGTACATCATGGTCAACCAGATTCTCTGCCAGTTACTGAAAAATGTTTTTCCCTTTTCTCAAATAGACTCATTAAGCCCAGCAAAGTCACAACTCCTCCTTCTTCTTAGCTGTTTGTTTTTGCTGGGTACAGATACAGAATGACTTGTTCCATCTAATGCTTTATTTGTCCTTCAGATGAGGTCATCAGCCCTATTCCTGATGTACCATCAGGCAAAATTCAGCTCCTTCCCAGATGTCGCATGTAATCCAGCCTATTAAGTGGATTGATGATCAGATTAAGACATGCTCGGTCAGGGTTGGTGATAAGCATGCTGTGGACCTACTATTTATGCTGGCTAAGGATATATTGTCTGAGTCGACAACAAAGCACTTTTGCAAATCATGTATGTGTGAATGTATGTAGAATACACTGCTTATGAAACAAAATACATTGTGTATTAGCCTGATTAAAGGATCTTTTCTAGGATAACCTAGATAATCTGGCTTAAGTCACAGACATCCCAATCTGCAAAAACTATCAAGAGGACCCCCCCTTGTCTCTCTCTCTCTCTCTCTCTCTCTCTTCCGTGAGACTTGGGATGTCTGAAGTCATATACAGATAAGAATAGAGAACCAAAAAAGAAGCTCTTAATAGCTGTGACTAATTTCATTCTGCTGTTAGACAAAAGGGTAACTGGCAACTGGTCATGTCCTCCTTACACTGCCTAAACAATTAGAGGCTGAAAACAATTGCCTTAATAAAATACCTCATAGGAAATTTAGAATGATTCATTCCAAACATGCATTTTCATAAGTCAGTGTAGATGTAAATGGACTGGGTAGTCACTGGAAAAAACATACACCCCTACACATGTCTACCTGTTTCCTTTATAACATGTGTTTCACATACTTTGTGGTACAGGAAGTGGTAACATTTTTCCAAAGTTCTGTGAAGTCTAGACAGTGGTCATTTTATTGGGTTTTTATTTATATACATTTCATTATGTTGTGTTGAAACTTGTCCTGGGAAGTTATTTTATTGCACATCTCAGAAGAGCATAAACTTCTTTGTCATTGATACCATTACGTCAGATAAAATGTAACAAAGAGCTTAAACAGACAAACGTTCTCTACTTGGCATGAATGTACAATAATAGACTTCTTGAAAAGAACCCAGTCTGCTCTCTTATCCAAAGCATTGTATATCGCTCGAGGAGTGATTTATTACATTTTTAAAATTCTGCTCGTTTGTATTCCCGTACATAGCCATTTCAAATGGCTTTATTTAGTACTGACGTCTCTAAAGTTAAGTCAGTCAACACCCACAGAGGGTTCACTCTCCCAGCAGCTTGGGCTTTCTCACTAATTGGCTTGATTCTATCTAAGGCACTTTGTGGCAGCAAGGGATTAATGTATTCTAATCTTCTCCACAAGTGAGAAGCAATACTCTTATGTAAAAAAAATTTTTTATTGATTATTTTTATCATCTTTATATTGATCTTACCATGGCAAATACGACTGAGTATTTTAAGGTCCCATTTTGGTGGGTGGGACATTCTGACATAGACTAATATCCAGTTTCTGTCTCTTTGTACCTATTTATAAACATCTCAGGTCAAATGGATTCGTACTTCCAGTGTGACCATCACCACTTATTGTTACGCTCTATAAGGAACGGACAAACTCTTTGTGCAAAGGTGTTTATCTCACAAGAAAAATTTACATCCTTGTTTTTGATGACATACAAACAGGCAGAATAATTTGTTATAGTTTATATAGTGTGTAATTTGTTCAATCAGTGAATGTTATTAAAGGCAAGACATTGTGACAGAAATGATAACATTGTAACTAGTCCTGCTAACTATTTTACAGACCATTGGGTACATTTAACAAAAGATGTTAAAATATCTTTTAAACATACATATATTTTTTCAGTTTTCAGTCACTTCATGTTCGGTATGTGTCTAGCTGTATATTGCAAAAATTCAGTATTATGATGAAGGCTTAGTTCTGCACCTTAGCTATGGAAGCTATGGAAGGTCACATATCTCTGAAAATGTCAATAAAACATTCCCACAAACGTTATCTTGGAACTCACTGAATCATGCGATTCTAAGGCTTATTAAAGTGTTTTTTTTCCGTTTCTCAGTATCAGCTTTTCTCTGCATTCAGAATAAAAACAATCTGCCAGAATAGCTGCGCTCATGAGATTTTACATGTTCCTGTCAAATCATATTTTGGGTTTTATGGAAAGATTTTGCAATACGTAGTTATGCTTGTGTCTTAAATTGTAAATTTATGGATATTTTATTAGATAATGCCTCATTTTCACAACTGTAATTTTTAAGTCAAAGTTTTTTACAAAATCTGCAACACAAAAAAGATCTGTGAGAATATTTGCAATGAACCGAAAAACCCTAGTCATATGTAGAATGACACAAGTTAATGTTTTCACAGCTTTACCTCATGTTCCATGGATGGCACAAAAATGAAACATGACAATCATTTAACTGCTTGGTTTATATCATGGCTATTTTGCTGAACCTACAACCTGTCAATGTGGACAAAACAAAAGAGGTGGTTGTTGACTTCAGGAGAGCATTCTTTAATCACAGGCAAGATCCTTCAGGGGATAATGAGGTCACATCTATCTAACTTATCTAATCTACATCAGCAAAACCACCAGTATGGTTCTTAAACTCACACACTCTTATCACGCTGTTTTCTTTCTCAAGCCAGCTGTCAAAGGGGTCTTTAGCATGTGGGCCATCATTGTCAGGTTTTTCCTCTAAATCACTTTATCAGAAGTGTACTTCCCACACACAAACACACTCCTGAAATGACCTGCTTCTCTCTCACTGAAACATTCTGCACATTTGTTTTCTATGCTATAATTTATTGCATTTTATATCCTGTTGTATTGCTATTTATTTAGCAATTTTTTCAGAGTTGGACTATTATTCCATAACCAATGTCAGAAGGGCTAGATCTCCCTCTGCTGGGTAGAGCCATTTTGCATTACCTGAATACTGAGTTGGGCCCTGAGAACACTCCCATATGGCACAGACCACAGACCAAATAAAGCTGGTTATTTTACCTTGGGGAAAGCATGTAGACTTTCCTAAAAAAAAGTATTGTGTGTATTATGGCCATTCCTGAGCTGTACATTCATTTTTGTCTACTTTCTTTCATGTTTTTGAACTGTGCCTGTTTTTTTTTTACTCAGATCTTGTTTTGCCTTGGACATTCTTGCAACTGGTGATTTTGCCTGAATTGTTTTTGACCTGATTTTCAAGTTTTTTCAAGTTCATTTTTGATTCCCCCATTAACCATTGCTTGTTCAACCATGCTTGCTAGATTTCTTCATTAAAAAGTCAACTTGCACTTGCGTTTTAGTTACCTTTTCCTCACACCCAATAACAAATTGTTCCATTTTTGGACATTTAATTTTTCCAAATGTAAATTGTTTCCAGAAAAATTTGGAATGCTTAAAAAATGTAAAAAAAACCAAACAAACAAAAAAAAAACAGAATATTATGACTGTAAATCATGTAAACTCATTGCAAGTAGAACAAAGACAACATATCAAATGTTGAAACTTTTATGATAAATATATACTCTGTTACAGTTTGATGCCAGTTAACATCTTTAAAAAGAACTGGCATAGGGATATTTAACCCTGTGATGCAAAACATTTCTATGGAGTTCTGAAAATGAAGC